>CBVK0100591018.1:0-27919 GCA_900067695.1 Picea abies | reverse complement strand
TTTCGGGACTTGCGAGTACAAGGGAATACACCCTTGAGTATTCTGATTTCTGAAATGCCGAAATATCGTAACATGTCCGCATGTTGACCTTTTGGTATTTCACCCATCGGGATTTCGGGACTTGCGAGTACAAGGGAATACACCCTTGAGTATTCTGATTTCCGAAATGTCAAAATATCATAACATGTCCGCATGTTGACCTTCTAGGATTTCACCCATTAGGATTTCGGGACTTGCGAGTACAAGGGAATACACCCTTGAGTATTCCTATTTCCAAAATGTCGAAATGTCGTAACATCTCCGCGTGTTGACCTTTCAGGATTTTACCCATCTGGATTTCAGGACTTGCGAGTACAAGGGAATTGTCTCTAGGTATCCCGGGTGCCAAAATACCGAATCATCTTAACTTGTCCATGGCTCGTCATTTCAGGGTTTCATATGTTGGGATTTCGCGAGTCGTGAGGACAAGGGTTCTTCTCCTCTAGTTCCCCGGGTGTCGAAACACCGAAACGTTTACCGATCGCCACGTGTACTCTACAGCTGGATGGTCTGTGCACTCCCATGGATCTTGGGATCGATGATCCCAATTTCTTCGTTACTTGCGAAGGTTAAAAAGGGGTCGAGGCATTATCGCCTGTGTTCCTTCATTTAATTTTTACGGTCATAACCGGCCTCAGATCCTCCGAAAGGATCTCATTCATACATTTAGCAAGAGGGAGGGTATCCTGGGTACCTAATGACCAAAAGGTCCCAACTCATCCACATGTTGTCATTTCGGGATTTTGCAAGTTGGGATTTTGGGACTTGTGAGTGCAAGGGAACTTGCCCTTGGGTATCCCGATTATCGAAATGCCGAAATCTTGGAGTCTACGAGGACGATTCTCCCTCGTGCAAGATTTCAAGACTTAAACTATAACATCCCCCTTTGGGTCCTCAGGCAATTTACACTAGGTTTTGAAGACCAGACTAGAAGGTCTACTAGAAGGTAAAGGAGTGGCCTCGAAAGGGTGCCTTCGTGGGGAAATCTATCCAAGGCATTAGATAATACAAACACGAGAACAAATATTCTGAGAGAAGACTCAAAAAATCTTTATTAGTTCAATATATATATATAAACTTAAGCCATACATGGTCTTTCCAGTAAAAGCATGCAGCCATCCTTTCTGATCAAAACACCATGCAAACAATTTTATACTGAAACCATGCATAATTGCACAGACTATGAGCATACATGTCAGCATATAAATTTCAAGATACAAGACATAAAACACTTATCAGAAAAACACCAGGTGTGATGCAACTGCTGAGAGGGGTGCTCATTTCCACCCAACCGTAGGCTCAACGACTCCAAATGGATTTACCACTATCCACCCCCAAGCTAGACCATGATGCTTGAGACTCTCTGTCTCGGTTCTTCAATGATCGAGAACGAAGGTTACTCTCCTTCTTCTCTGTTATCGCTCACTCTGTATTTTGTTCCAGAGTTCTTCCGATCTCTTCCTCTGCGATCTCCCCCTCGCACCCCCCCTTTTCCACACCTTTTACCTGCCTTTTCCTTTCTAGTGAGGTTGCGTGTGGCAGGAATTCCCCCATGGTGGTTAGGTCTGAGGCCTCCATGGATGGGTGGTTCATCCCCATCCCTCATTAAATCATGAGGAGCCTCTTCACCTACCATCCTAGCGAGTAATTCATTTCGGGGCCAGCGAGCCGCTCTTGGTTCTTCAGGCGAGTGAAGACCAAATACGGTTTGGTTCGGTGGAAGTTAATGCCACCATTCCAGGTGCCTTCCACCACCTTTCTTCAGCCATCATGGTCTCTTCTTCAACACATCCCCCTCCCAGCAGTCCCGCAACACACACACACACACACACACACACACACACATATATATATATTCATAATGTTAATCTACATTCATCGACCTTGTATAATAAGGTCCATTCAAATCACACATTCACATCTTTGAGTTTGCCATAGTTCTTGGCCAGTATAGTTATTATTACAGATTGGGGGAAATAGGGTGTTACAGACAGATAAGAGCAAGAGCTCAAGATCTGTACTGCAATCTTTAGCATTAAAGAAAAATGCATTCCTTCATCAATCTTATGCGATGGCTCGGCCTCCAATCATTAAAGATGTTCATAAATCAAAATATTTTCCCCATTAATATGTCCACTTTGGAATTCAAAATACTTCAAAATGCGCTCTAGTGCACCCAACTATCCTCCACACGCACTTTGTTGGCAATGCTCCTGCATCAACTTGCAACAAAGGATTTTCACCCAAAATATTTTCACCCAAACAACAATATAGGAACAAGGGGATTTGGTTATATGTACGTGGTCTTGCATACCTTCATGTGACTGCTAAGCAATATATTGTGCATAAGGACACTAAAGCTATAAGTATACTCCTCAATGAACATTTCAATCCTAAGATTGTAGATGTTGCTCTAGTCAACCTTTTCCAATATTATAATATGATATATTATAATATTACTCATATTAGTAAACGTTTTGTTGGAATAATTGGTTATTTGGCTATAGAACATGCCATGAATGGACAATTGACAAATAAAGTATGAAATTCTTAGTGGTAGAAGCAATAAAGACTCAAGCTAGCTCATGGAACAACTATTTCTTTTGGAAATGACTTGGAAACTACATGGGGCATAATAGTGGCAAGATTGCAAAAAATCGTTACCAAAAACAATACATTTGGCACCCTAAAACTACATGTACTAATTAGATATTAGTATCGTAATGCACAAATTCTCAAATTCAACACTTTAAAAGAGAAACGAGACTATCGATGAGGTTCAGTAGGCAGTATCAGAATTAACAAATGTACTTCATGTATTGGGAAACATTGGAGAAAATATGACATTACTAATTGTGTTCATATCATCGTTATAGGAATTAACTTCTCAGCATTACATGCTCTTATTAATCATGTTGGATACATGGATAAATTTTAGTGACAGCTAATGAATGAGGATCTCATAAATGTCATTCATCAGATATCAAAAACACATAATACTAAGAGATGATGAAATATAGTTGATTTTTTTCCAAATCAAATAAGGTTTTCATGATGTGCTTAAAAAAATAAAAAATAAATAAAAAGTTAAAGTTATAGGCTAAATTTTCTATGTTTTGGTTCTTTTTCGGGGATATTTTTTGGTGATATTTGTTTGAAATCTAGCGAGCAATTGTTGGATCTCTAGTTCTTAGTGGTTATTTCTGTATAATTCGGATGCCTGAAGGGTTTTTTAGCATGCTGAAACCATTTTTTTCATTTAAAAATATAATTTAAACAAAAAAAAATTGTGATTTCGTATAGATTTAAAACACGCATGCAAAACATATTTTGTTGTACATGAATATTACTATTTGCATTATTAATTCTTATAATGAAATTGGTGGGTTGAGGAAAATTTAAGACATGAATGAAGAGTTGTAGTAAAAACATAAATTGACTATAACTTTATCATGCTTGAGGAAGGAATGTCTTAAAAAGATGATGGTTCCAAGTACGTGTGTGTAAAGTAGAAATAATAAACATAATATAATAATAATAAATAACATGATTGAAGGGTGATCACTATTTATTATTATTTTTATTTTTTATAAATATATTATTATATTATTTTTATTATTTATGTTTTAATACATATATGTATGCACAACATTTCACTTTTATGAATATAGTGTGTATATTGGAGGAGGATGGCTTCTGCAGTTTTTTCCTGGCACTTTGATCGGGACTGCAGCAGTTTTTATCGGCTTCTATAGACATGACCGGCTCTACCCTTATTTTATAGACCCCCTCGAAACCGTCGCATCCCTTGTCCACTACTGCTAACCGCCACAGCCTCAAACCTGCCCCAGTCCCCAGGTCCCTAGGCCAACCATGGACAAAGCATGTGCCACCCGCTATAGTTATGACTCTCCTCTGGGGCTTACACCAGCTAGCCTCAAACCGCTTGACCAGCTCCTGACCCCCGAACCATCATCTCCTCTATCAGGAACCCTCTCAACCCCACCCTCTTCATCTCCAGGAGTGGACATTTTCAACGGTGTTTTCAGTTCTTTCCCTGAATATCTGGCCATGCACTCCCTCTCTCCTGATAGCTTAATCAATTTACCCAACTCGCCTGTAGACCTAACCCTTGATTGGCTTTCACAAGAAGAATAATATCTCTGCATAGGAACTCTTAGAAGTGGGCCAGTGGTGAAGGAAGCACAGATTGTAGAAAACCTTGTTCTGGGAACAAGTTTGGGTCCCTCCCCTCCACAAGGTTTTATCTCAGAACTATTAGATGTGGAAGAGCAGTGAGGATTCTCACTAAATAGGAGGACTCCTTCCTTGGAGGACAGACCAGAGGTTCTGTGGGACGATAGGGGTTTCTACAGAGGTTGACCTAAAAGAAAAAGAAAAGTACCCTCCACCAAAGGAAAAGTGGGCAACCTGCTACTAGGGAGAGAAGTCGGCATGAACAATGTGGTGGAAATGGTGAACCAGACACTGGTTGGGAGAGCCAGCAGTAGATTCTTTTCCCATAAAACCATAGTCTCCTGGGAAAAATCGACTTGGAAAGAAGAGCTGGGTTATATCCCTAAAGTCTTAGAATTAAGCCGCAATTGGTTTGCTTTCAAATTCACTCGGCCAAAAGACACTAATTGGGTGCTGGGGAGAAATTGGAGTATAAATTCAACTCCTCTGTTGCTGAATCCGTGGAGTCCTCTTTTTGACGTCACCAAGGAAAAAATGGACAAGATTCATGTTTGGGTCTATTTTTCATCCTTTCCTTTACAGTTATGGGTACTGAATTATTTCAAATCCATTGGGAACTTTTTGGGGGAATTCTTGGAAGCATACCTTTCCTTTGAAAAAACAAAACAAAGGAAAATTGTGAGAATACTCGTAAATCTCAATATCAGGGAGGGTTTAGGCAAAGATATTGACCTCACATGGGAGGGGTATAGACATACGCAGTTATTAGATTATGAGAATGTACCCTTCAGATGCCGATGTTGTCACAAGTATGGGCACCTAGTGGACTCCTTCCATCTTCCTTTAAGAACAAAAGGGGGTTTCTACTACAGAGAAAAGTCCAGTCCTCTTCCTTCAGAATGATGTAGAAGAAAAGACGATCGTCTGGAACTCCCTCTTGCCACGGCGAATCTGGGGCTGTCAACAAAATTAAATGCCGAAAAGAACTAGCCGGACCACATGACACTCCATGGAAAGGCGACTGAAGGAAATTTGGAGATTACTAGATCTTCTACAACTAATCTAGATTTGTTGATCCCTAGATCTCCAGGTATTTCTCCTTGTCCCCTCCCCCCTATTACTGTTTTGATTAATAATCTATCTTTAGAGGGTAAGGACTGGACGGATGCACTGAAAAACTTATCTCTCAATACTGCTTCCTTAAATGTTCCCGTGTCCAGTCAAGACTTATCCTCGAACCCTCTACTTATGGATGCCCCCCCCCCCTACGAGACTCTGCATCCTTGAAGAAAACTCCTCCTCCTCCTCTCAATCGGTGGACTCCTCCTCTACTCGTTATTTCTTAAGATCCCAAACCAAAGTTGTAGGTGGAATTAGAAAAGAGGATAATACCTCCTTAGATAGGGGAGGACGAGGAAGAAAATATTTCCTTTCTAAAGCACAATCAAAGGCTAGATTGGACCTTTTGGAAGGAACACAACAATCTATTAAATGGGCACTTAGAGAAGTGAAGCCCCGAGGCAAGACATCTTCATGAAGATCATGTCCATCAATTGCAGGGGTTTGGCAGGAGCCCAAAAAAAAACTACACTAAAAAGGGTGGTTTTCACTGAACACCCGGACATATTGCTTCTACAGGAGACTTTGGGGCTTGGGGAGGAGGTAAAAACTAGCCTGGAGAGATTACTCCCTGGGTGGAGCTTCACGGCGGTGGATGTGATCGACAGGTCTGGAGGTTTGGCTACTGGTTGGAACTCTCATACATTTCAAGTTCTTAATACTTGGGGACTTGACTCAAGCATTGGGATCACTCTTCTTCTCCCTGCCTTAAAAGAGACAGTCCATATAATAAACATTTATGGACCTTATCTGGATAGGAAACTCTACTGGGACTCCCTCCTCAGTAAATCATTTTTCAATGAACTACTTATTCTAGGAGGGGACCTAAACCTCTCCTTAGGCCCCTCAGAAGTGTGGAGGGACAGTGCAAGATCTGACCCACTGGCGGACTACTTCAATAACAAATTTGCAAAAGCATCCCTTTCAGACCTAGCCCCACTTTCCCTCAAACCAACTTGGAGGAACAACAGGACCAGATCAGCTGGAGTGGCAAAAATACTTGACTGTTTCTTTCTAATCGAATCTCTCTTGAACAACTCATTGACTTTAAATCAGTGGATTGACTATGGAGGATTGTCTGATCATCATTCTATCTTTCTGGAAATAAGACAGGATTCAGAAAAACCAACTAGCCCTTTTAAATTCAACAATACATGGCTAGAAGATGACTCACTTTTAAAGTTAATCAAGGATCACTAGATCCCCTTCAGTCAAGATTTAACACATTCAACATCTTATCAGTTTACTAAAAATTTAAGAAGAATCAAAGATTATGTAAAACATTGGGCTATACATAAAAGAAAAAGAGAGGAAAAGGAGTTGAAAGAAAGCGAAATAGAGCTCAAAAATTTCTCATATGAAGAAAAAGATCTATTGAGAACTACAGAAACAAAACTCAGACTACTACACCTGGAAAAAAAGAGGATAAAGTTGCTCAAAGAAATCGAAGAAACTTGGAGGTTAAAAAGCAGAGCTATTTGGATGGAAAGCGGAGATGAAAATACAAAATTCTTTCAAGCATGTACCAAAGGAAGGAAAAATGTCAATGCCATTTAGCGCTTAAAAGATCAAGAAGGAAACTCGGAAACCTCCTTTGTGTTGGGTGTGTGTTATATTCTTTCCATGTGTGTGTGTGTGGGTGCGTTAGATACGACAACTGCGTCTGACAATCCCTTCACCTAGGGCTCTGCCGTGTACGTAGGGCGCTTTCCTAGGTGGGTCCCCAGGGGGGGGCAGGTATGCCCCCCCTTGGTTATGCGCAGCGTTCAGGGCAATGCCCCAAAATTTTTTTTTTTGGGCGTTTTTTGCTATTTTTAGTGGATTTTGCTATTTTTAGCTGATTTGTAAATTAATCCTGGATTAAGGGATTAGGGTTTTGGTATCTATGGAATACCTAAAAACATTGTATATATTGTATGGAAAATGGTGAAATTCGATATAATGAAAATAAGAAAGGTTTTCCCGGTTGAGGGTTTCCGGTAAAAATCTCTGTGTAATCTGTGTATGAGCCATTGATTAATTTCTGTATTGCTTAAGAATCTATATGCATTGCTTTACTTCACAGGTTTAAAACTTACACTTTGAAGGGATGTCACTCTTAGGGAAAAACTACTTCAAAAATCTTTTTAAAGCAGACAGTCAAGCTACTATAGAGGAAGTAGTCAAAGTGGCACAATACTTCCCAAGATTTGTAGAAGAGGAAGACAATCATCACCTAATGAGTGAAATTATAGAAAAATAACTCCTAGAAGTTCTGCACATCTTTCAAAAGGATAAAAGTCCTAGCCTAGATGGATGGACCATAGAATTCTTCCTGGAATGCTATGAAATAATAGGAACAGATCTGCTGAAATAGGTGGAGGATACAAGGATTTCAATCCGCATCCCTCTGAAACTAAATGCTACCTTCATTGCACTCATCCCAAAAATAGATACTCCAGATATTCTGGATGAATTCAGACCCATGTCACTCTGTAATTGTGCCTACAAAATCGTCTCCAAAATCATAGCTCGAAGGCTAAAAAAAATCCTTTCCAAGAATATCTCGGAACAACAATTTGGATTTTTGGAAGGGAGATAGATACATGAAGTTGTAGGCATAGCACAAGAAGGATTACATAGTATGAAGACCGACAAAATAAAAGGGGCAGTGCTAAAAATAGATATCTCAAAAGCCTACGACAGAGTAAGTTGGTTGTATATTTAATTGCTCTTGACTCACTTAGGATTTGAAGTTCCTTTTATTTCTTGGATAATGAGTTATCTTATGATATCATCCTTTGCAGTTCTTATAAATGGCTCAGCCCCTCCTTTTTCACTCTTGAATGAGGGCTAAGACAAGGTTTCCCCTTGTCTCCACTCCTCTTTCTCCTGGTTGCTGAAGGGCTCAACAGAGCACTCACAAAAATTTCAATTGCAAGTGAACTCATGGGGATCAAAATCTCACAGAATATTTCACTATCTCACCTCCTCTGTGTGGATGATGTTTTACTCTTCAGTGGAGGGACAAGAAGGGAAGCTAAGACTTTAAAGGGCATACTCCTACTCTTCTCCAAAGCTACGGGGATGCAAATAAATGACTGTAAATCCTCAATCGCCACTACTCTTCTTTCGGAAGAAGAATTATTATCCTACCAAAACTACTTCCCCTATGAAAAAAGGACATTAGAGGAAGGACTAAGGTATTTGGGTTTTAATCTAAAACCCAATGACTATAGGAAAGAAGACTGGTAGTGGCTCTTGCAAAAGTTGGATAAAATAATAAATGCTTGGAGTCACTGTTGACTGTCACGAGCAGGAAGATTGGTTTTGGTAAAATCGGTACTGGAAGCCATTCCTATATATTGGATGTCTCTCTATTGGGTCCCTAAAGGAATCTTGAATGCTGCAAAAAAACTCACCTCCAAGTTCCTATGGAGTGGAAAATCTAAGTCACATGCAATTCCTTGGGTCCGTTGGGAAAATATTGCCACACCAAAGGCATTGGGAGGTTGAGGACTAAAAAATATCTTCCACTTTTCAAAATCTCTGGCAGCAAAAGGAGGATGGTGCGTTCTTAATACCACTAGTCTTTGGACCAAAGTTATCACATAGAATTACATCACACCTCTCTCCCTTGAAGCCTGGATAAGAAGCCAGCCAAAATCATTATCAGGAACCTTGGTGATTTGAAAAGCTATCTTAAAAGATTCCAATCATAGAAAGCAACTTAGCTTGGAATATTGGAAATGGCAATAGACTCAGGATAGGTTTGGATCCCTGTTCAAGAAGTGATGGAAGTCATTCAATCACTGCACAGTTAGTACAATCATTACATCCAAGGATATTTTCTACCTAAGCTCTTTAGCGGACCCCAACCGCTCCATGCTCTAGGCTCAGGGATGGAAGGACCCTTTCAGTATGGGACTCATTGAAGAAGAATCTCGAGAACTGGAACTCTATATCCATGAGATTAAACTAGTACAACTCCATCTCTCAGACTCTGAGGATGTGCTAATCTAGGATGTTGCACCATCTGGATCCTATACACCCAAACTGGGTTACCTAAAGTGCAATTTAGACTTGTTTTTACAGGAGCCTGTTTGGTGGTGGAAAAAAATGTGGAAAGTAAAAAGCCCGGAAAAAACTAGACTCTTCATGTGAAATTTCCTTCGTAACAAGGTCCCGACCTAGGATAACCTTCAGAAACGAAACTTTGTTGTACCTGGATGGTACACTCTCTGCAAAACAGATGAAGAGTCTTCTACTCATCTCTTTATGAAGTGCAGTTACATCAACAAAGTCTGGCTGGAGATTTCGAAAATGCTAAACTTTCAATGCTTGCGGGAAGGAAGGAACTTGGAACATTCCTGGCAGTTGTGGTGGGAAAATAAGTATTACAAACACCTAAAAGCACTCCCCCTCCTAGTCATTTGGGGGGTCTGGCTGGCTCGAAACTCCATTATCTTCAAAGGTGTTACTCTTCCACCAGAGATCTTGGCAACAAACAGTGTTTCCTTATTGCCTCCCCCATATTTGTATCCTTCTAGATCACTCACCAGACGAATGCAAGATTTAGTCCTCAACAAGACCTCTCCTTGGGGATTTTTTGATGGAGCCTCTCAACAGACCCACTGTGGAGGGGGAGAACTCCTCTTCCTTACATCCTCATACTTCTTTGTCCTGACTTCAGGCATGGGAATAGGAACAAACAATTTTGTAGAACTAATGAGCTACAAACTACTCATTGTTTTTTCCATTGAAAAAGGATGTCGAAGACTAAAAGTTTATGGGGACTCATTAAATGTTATAAATTGGATAAAAGGAACATAGAGATGTTTAAACATAAGACTTGCTAGATTGGTGGAAGATATAAAACAATTACAGACAAATTTTGACTTCATTGGTTGCCAACATGTCTACAGGGAAAAGAATAAAGAAGCGGACCAGAGGTCGAAAGAAGGGATCAACTTAGATATGGGCCAATGGAAAATAATTGAACAACACAATGAACAACCAACTGAATATTGGCATAGTCCATTTTTGGAACAAATTCCCAGATTTTGAAACAGCTTTTTGAAGATCATGATATTTCTCTGGATCAACGATAAGTTTATATTTCAGGCATACAACATGTAATGAAGAAGCCAAAACAGAACAAAGTCCATAGAAGCAGCTCAAAACTACAGAAAGGAACAAACAACTATAAGTATACAATGTAATGGAATACACCACTTTTAGGTGTATATACAGAATGTAATTGTATTCCTAAAGTAATAAAATTACGCTTTTTTTCCAAGGAAAATAAAAACATTTCACTTTGACAAATATGAATTTATATTTTTATTTTTTATTTTAATAAAGTTTTTCAATTTATTTTTCCTAAGTTATTTATATGGATCAATAAAATGTGCATCTTTTATTAAATTCGTAATGAACAAATTCAATTTTGTTCATAAAATTAAATTATATAAACTTCCCATGTACCATGAAATCTATGTTTCATGCAACACTTGTTATACACCAACTTTTTTTTTTCCAATAGAAAATTCTCTCAAAATTATATTAGAGTATAATTTGTTTTACATCATTAAAGATTCATGACAAGGATTTGATCAATACATATCAGACTAGGCACTAAACAATCTTGAAATACTATCCAAAAATAGTTTCCCTACAAACCTTCATGGATATATGCTTCAATGAGCTAGCCAATATAAACAAAAAGATCATCTACTCAAAAGAAAAGAAAACCATTTCAAATGACCAGGAGTCCAGCAGGAAAGCAGTCCTAATCAGATTTGACTAAGGAAGGATTCAAAAAAGATTGATAAGTGTAAGAGGTCATGCAACCCCATTTTCCCACTTGTAATATGATAATCTACCTTCTGGTTCCAAGAGCTCTTGTTTTGCTAATTGGTTTGCCTCCTTGTTAAATTCCCTGAATATGTGATGAAAGCTAATCTCTTGAAATAAATTGGTTAAATCCATTGTTCAAAGATTCCATCCTTCGATGGCAATAGCCTATAGTCTACCTTTATGGTTTAGCTAATCAATAACTACCTTTGAGTCCCCCAATATATGTGATTTTTGAAAAGACAAAAGATTAACAAGAGTGAGAGTAGCCCAAACTCCCAAAAGTTCAGCCTTTGTATTAGTGCATTCCCCACAGTTGAAATACCATCTATATATAGTCGCATCTGAAGATTTGATAACACCACCAGCTCCACACTGTTTGCCTCTTGAAATGGCAGCCCCATCGAAACATGCAATAGTGGAGCCAACTTGTTGTGTTATCAAGAAAGCTCTTAATGGAATAGATTTATGTGATGAGGGGAACCTGTTGAGAGATTCGAGAGTCTTGTAGACCACTGAAAAAACTGAAGAAGATGCATCTTCAAAAATAACTTTATTTCTCTCCAACCAAATATTCCAACAAGTAAGAGCAACCAAAGTTGGAGAAATAGATTTGTCCTTAGTCCATGAGAAGAAGCATTCAGAAATTGAAGACCCTTCCCAAGTTTTTTTTAGCTTCAAAATAGGATTTAATATGCCCCAAATTCACGTGGTGAAGGTACAATGGATGAAAAGATGGCTATTTTCTTCAGTACTTTGTTTGCAAAGGTAGCAAAGACTAGGGCCCTCCCAACCTTTTTTTTGTAGGATATCCCAGGATAAAATCTTGTTTTCTGCTGCCATCCAAATGAATAATTTTATCTTAAGTTGTAGGTCCCATTTCCAAATATTTAACCACCATCCACTCCACATTGGATATCTCTGTGTAGATATAAGAGCAGAATATATATTTTTAACCGAGATGATCCCTAAAGAATCACCCTCGGTCCATAACAATGTATCAGTTGTATCCTGGAGCGAGACACCAGCACCTATAATCGCTCTACAATAAGAGTCCCATTCAAATGCCAAATTACCTTAAAATCCCAACTCCTCGCTACTTATCCAGTTTTAGGAAAATGTAAATGGATCCCATGAAACTTTTGATTGAGAAAGAACTGTAATTATTTTTTGTCTTAAATGAGTGATAAGCACGTCTGGGAGAAGGGAGTTGTCACCCAGACCTAAAATCCGATATCTTCCAATGGATATAAGGTGTCCCGAACCTGGAAACCATCTTATCCAATGGGAAATCACATGGACCGATCTAATAAGACTAGTCCAAATCCTTGATGCATAAATCTATTTGTAGGAGGCCAATTTGAACCAATTGATAACCATTGTATTGGGCACATATTTATCCATTATTACTTTATGTCAGATACCTTCCCGATTCAGCACACGCCAAAGAGTATTTACTGTCAAGGATGTATTAAAAAGAAATAAGTTGTGGAACCCCCAACCACCACACTTCTTTGATCTAGAAAGAAGATCCCACCTGCAAAGGTGATAGTGTTGAGTTTCTTTGTGACCATTCCAGAGAAAATTGAACATCAGTTTTCGGACTTGTTCAAAAAAGAGCGAGGGATGGTCTCCATAGACATCCAATATACCAGTTGACTCTCCATAACTGATTTTAATAAAATATATCTACCACCCAAGGAAAACCACATGTTGCGCCATAGTCCAATATTTTTTTCCAATTTGGTCACTAGCCAATTCCAGTCCTCTACCCTACACACCCCAGTCTTTAGAAAGTATCCAAGATATTTGAAACCGATAGAGAGATCGGTAAAAGTATAAGGAAGAAACGACTTAAAAGGGACAAGGTCAGCATCGGAAAAGCCTTCAAAATGTACAGTAGTTTTTGACTCATTAACCATGAGTCCCGAAGATTTACAGAATAACTTGATGATTTTGTCAATTTCCAGCCATTCTTGTAATGTAGCCTTAGTCATAATTAGGACATCGTCCACGAATAGTAAATGGAGAATTTTGATCATTTTGGACACTTTTATACTTGATAGATTGCCTTCCCCTTTACTTTCTTTTAATAAAAGGTTGAGGCCTTCCATAACCAATATAAATAGTAATGGAGATAATGGGCAACCTTGGCGCAATCCTCAGTCACTTCTGAAAAATTCTAATGCCTCATCATTAAGTAAAACTGCATAAGAAGAGAAAATTATGCAGCTCATAATTCATTTTATCATCTAGAAACCAAACCCCACTTTTAATAAAGTCAACCTTAAAAAATTTCAATCAATGTGATCATATGCTTTTCACAGATCCAATTTCAAAAAAAATACTTTAATTTCTTTCTTTTTATGCAATGAAGACTCTCATAAATGCATATGCACCAAATGCATATGATGCATACTAACATAACTTAACATACAAAACTTAACCCGAATAAAGGGGTACCTCAACTTAACATACAAAATTTAACCCCAAAATTTAAGCCCAATAGAGGGGCACCTCCTTATTTAGGACACAACACATTGGATCTTCATTTTTTCTTACCCTTTTTTTTATAAATATTTTGTGATTTGTAATTAGAAATAGTTCTTATAAGTCGAACTTATTTCACTTCTCTTTTTTGTTTTTCATTTTTGATTCATTTTTGAGTTACCTTCCTTTTGGTTTTCAGAAAATGAACGATGTGAATCGTTGAAGTTTTGCGCAACTCTTGGTGTGTAAGATAATCACTTTATGAAAAGTTGTGATATAAAATTCCTTAAATCAAAAGTGTGCAGCACTCAATTTGTTTGTCAGGTATTCACTTTATGAAAAGCTGTGATATAAAATGCTTGAAGTTTGAGTACCACGAGAAAAAAAAAAAGTTAAAAGCTGTCATATAAAGTTTGAGTGGAGTGGATAATAATTTTATTATTTCTTGAGGGTCACTTCATAAAACATTATAAGGTTTAACTTCAGTGGAGTGGATAATAATTTCATTATTTCTTGAGGGTCACTTCATAAAACATTAGCTGAGGGTAATAATTCACATGGGAGAGGGTAATAATTCACATGGCAGAATGTAATAATTTACATTAATAATACGTGATTATGTTCAAGATAAGAGGTGGTCGAACCATCATAACAAATAAGTGTATAAATAATGCGTATATGGGCCAGAAATAAAACTCAGGCGGTTTCTCATTGTAATTTTTATTTTTTTATGTTGTGGTATTTTTTTTTAGAAATTATATATTAAATGAGGATTTAAAAAGATTGGATTATTAAATAAACAATTTTTTTTTTTAATTTAATAGAACAATTTTTTTTAATTAAAAATAAATAAATTATAAAACATTTTTTGAAATTTAATAAAATTATATTTTTAATTTTTTTTTTAAAATTAAAAAACAAAATATAAAATCAAAACTTAATATATAAAACCATTACATATATTTGTACGTTATAAGGGAATCATTAATCATTATGACTTTTTGAAGGTTCACAATAGTGTTAATTATATTCATCATATTGATTTTTCTTTTTTCTTGTGATGAGGCTTCAACGACGAGTTCAAAGACATTTAATGTTACTTAGCGAGATCTTAATATGATGGCTCAAATCCACATGCACAATTCTCCTTTATTTGTAATTCAATTAAAAGTTTAAAACTTTAGCTACCATATTAGCAAAATCATCTTAGTGGTGGTGTTAGGGAAACATTAGATATTGTCACAAAGTATTTGGTGTAATTATATTATAAGACTTTAACTGCTATATTAGCAAAACCATCTTAGTGGTGGTGTTAGGGCATTTTTAGCAAAACCATCCTAGTGGTGCTAGGGAATTTTTAGTTATTGTCACTATAATAACAAAGGGAATTTTTAGTTATTGTCACTATAACAACAAAGAACAAAGGATTAAGTGTAATCATATTATAATATCATATATGATTATATCATAGTCATATAGTCATACATTGAGACTATACATTGAAAAATATTGTTGAGTTATTTTTATTATATATTGAAAAAATGTTATTGTTGATAGAAAGAGTTGGATTACTAGCTATGTTTTGATGATGAAAAAGATGATATCTTCTTTTTTATTTAAAGATTATTTGGAAACATGAAAAATGTTAGGGGTTTAATTTTGCTTATGGACTAAATTTGCATGTTTTTTTCAAAAAATATTCTTCAATTTTTTATTTTTTTTAACAATTCACCTAAATATTATAGGATAAAAGTATTTTTCTTTATAAATAGTGAAAACCTTCTAGAAACTATATAAAATGTTTAGAAATTTGAATATTTTTACAAAAAAATACCAATTTTTTTATAGTTGACATTTTAAAAATTAATAACATACACAAATATTTCTACACTTAAAAATTTTCATATTTAAATGATGCCTTGGACTCCCAAATATAATTTATTATAATAGTGATCATATTTTATAAGGAATTAAATTTTTTTATGACTTTAAACCTTTCATACTCCCAAATATAATTTATCATAATAGTGATCATATTTTATGAAGAATTAAAATGTTTGTTTTAAATTAGTTGTTCATAAATATTTGTTTTGGAGTTAAGTCATTCAAATTCTCATAACTCTTTTAGACAGTCTTTCTTTTTAAATGGAAAGGAAATTATTAATCTTATTTAATGAAGTGAGCTATCATTTTTTTTTAAATAAAATGTACAATTTTTTTAATGAAATATGTAATTAATTTTTTAGTCATTTGAAATATAAGTTTTTTTCGCAAATTTTCATCATTTTTTTTTTAAATAAAATGTACAATTTTTTTAAATGAAATATGTAATTAAATTTTACATATTAAAATTTCATCATGGTATTTGATGATTATTATAAATAAACTTAAAATTAACTCTTAAAATTTAAACTAAAAAAAATGATAAATTACATACAATTAAAATGAT
This sequence comes from Picea abies, assembly GCA_900067695.1. Lineage (NCBI taxonomy): Eukaryota > Viridiplantae > Streptophyta > Pinopsida > Pinales > Pinaceae > Picea > Picea abies. The sequence goes on along the minus strand of CBVK0100591018.1, from coordinate 11,790 downwards.
TATTAATACTTTTTAAAAAGAAAATTACAATTTTAAAAGAAATTTACAATTAATTTGTAATTATTTAAAGTACAACTACTTTTATAACTTTTTCATCATAAAAACATTAAATAAATGTACATCCTTAAAAATAAATTAAAATTAACTCTACAAGTTTGATAACATAAAAAATAAATTATAAATTACCTATTACCAACCAAATCAACCAAATTGTATACCACTTTTTTATATTCTTTTATGTATTCCTAACAAACATTAATCATCACTAATCATAATTTACATTAACCACTAACTAAATATTCTTATACTTTATTTTTTTTATTAGAAAACTTCAAACATTATTCATAATACTTTATATTTGTTACTAACTAATCCTCATTTTTTTATTAGAAAACGCTCAACATGGTTCAAAATACTTTATATTGGTTACTTATTGATCCTCCTTATCATGGATGGTTTATAAGGTGCCTTATATTAATTTAAATTGATTTATTATTATTTTTATAATGATTATTTATTTATATTAAAAAAAATAATCAAAATAGATAAGTATTCAAAATATAAAGTTATAAGATTTGTAGTCTTAATAAGCAATCTTCTTCTTTCTAATCTATTACATTTGTACATGTATACTATTGAATACATTAGTTAAGTAAAGAAAAATTAGAATATTACATTTGTACATGTATACTATTTAATACACTAGTTAAGTAAAAAAAAGTTACAATAATAAAGAAAACTAATATCCATGATCATTGTGGGAATTCACTTTATTTTAGTGTGTAGAAACATGTTCATTAACTTTCACACTTCACTCTTCCTCCTTAATAGTTACAACTTTAACCTTTGTTACATTTTTTTACATTTTGACGTATGAAACCAAGGAGAATTCTAGAAAAATCTTTTTTAGAGGGAAAGGATTATAAACAAGAACACTAAATGTGTAGCAATTATGCTAACTTGGTCTTGCACTATATTAATTTGCAAAGAGAGATCCAACTACTTATGACGATGAATGACCATATACACATCAACTTCTTATTGCTATTGTTGAATTTCAACCATATGCCAAGCTATATATATTAGACAAGAATCCCAAATGTGATTGTATCTCTTGACCTATTGCTTAAAATCCATCTTCTAGTAAATCCACTAGACTAAATTCTTCAAGCCCCATGTTGTGTTTCATGTATCTTATTAGCACATTATTCCACACTTCAATTAAACTTATTCAAATCACATAAAGCACAACACCCGTTTCGGTAATGACAATGAGCCATACTTCCCAACACCTTAAAACGACCTAAACCTTGACCACTCCTCAAATATTTCACACTCTAGACACAATAGAGATGAGACCCACACTAAAGGAGAGGCTAAAGATATTGAGCGAAGGAAATGATCCATGTCCTCACTTCCTCGAATCCCTTAATCTCATAAAAACCAAAACAAAAAACCACAATACCCCTAATGTAATACATATTTACTAAGATATCTACCAAACTAAACTGAGATGTAGACACATAAACTCACCTACATATTTACTAAGATATCTACCAAATTAAACTGAGATGTAGACACATAAACTCACCTAGTACCATACATTAAAACACACATAAGAAATGGGGGAAGGGATGTGGGTAACTGCACTGTTGATTGTCCTCAAATTCATTGTTGTCCTTCATACTATGCCTAAGAGTAGCACTCACGCGGATGGTCCATTAAGACTATCATATCATTTGTGGGGGTTGCACTACACTCTCCATTTTTGTTATAGTACAATGCTCCATTGTTGGCTTAAAAAATATATAAAAGCATTTTGGCCTCACAAATCGTGGTAACATTCTATCTAATGAGAGTTTTAAATCTCATGAAATATCTTTTATACAAAGATAGCTTAGGATTAAATAGGAGGATTTTGCAATGCATAGCTCTCAAAATGATAGGCAATGTCTTCAACCAATACAACATTTTTAATTTGATCTTTATCTTTGTCGAGGATACGACTTTTATATATACATAAAGCTTTAGGTTTATTATTTGTTTCAATGCTAAAAAAACAATTTTTTCTTCCCGTCACTTTTAAATTAATCTTATGTTTAATAACACAATCATTATATTTTTTACAAAATCTATATTTTGTTAAAAAATTTAGAGCTATGGTTTATATATTAAAGTTATAAGATTGTGTATATACCACCTGCCACAACATTCAGAGCTGTATAACAAGTTGTATATTGTTAGAAGTAATTTAGTAATCTTTGTTCATGGACCAATATCAACCAAGGTGAACAAATGGGTATTCAATGATTGGTAAGTAGATTAACTTACAGTATGGTTCAAAGTAAAAAGATGCAAAGTTAAAATACTGTATAAACGTTTTACTTTTAGAACTTTTTCATAGGTAACATAAATGTGATTTTTAGTTGTTTAAATTGTATTTTTGAATACATAAATAAATTTAGCAATTTAAAGGGCTTCCAAATTATACAAACTCAAACACTAAAATCTGCAGTTTCAACAATTTCTAACATGATTTTAAGCAAAATTGATAAAAACACATACCAAAAAAAGACCAAAAATAAAACGTTTAAACTATCCAATCAATCATTTAAAATATAGAAAAAAGTAATCCAATAGATGATGATGGACCTGTGAGAAGTAGAATTAGAATTTCAAATCAATGCCGCCTTCAAATTTGAAGGTTTATAATCAAATTGTTAAAAGTTTGACGATGGTCAACAATATCCAGCCTGCTAAGCAACATTGAATGCTGCGGCAGGTGAGTTATAACTTATATGCAATTAGATGCTTCCAGATCTAACAATCTATAATCCACCTGCCACAACATTCAATACTACTTAGCGAACTGTATATTTGACGGCAGTTTAATAATGATTATAAACCTTGGAAAATCAAATTTGACGGTGACATTGATTTGAAATTCCAAATCTCTGGTCCACCACCCATCGGATTCTTGTAACCACACTGTACGCTAATCTGCTCACCATTCACGGGACTGTACGTTAGTCTGACCACCAACAACTGCCCATCGGACAGTACCCTGAATCACGTTCTTGATGCCATTCACGGGACTCTAAGTTAGTATAACCACCAGCAACTACCTTTCGGACTGTACCCTGAATCAGGTCCCTGATGGACTGCGACTTCCGACTTCGTTTTAGGAATAAGCTGGCGAACCACATCTCTATTTTGGTGTTTTTTCATTTGTTTGATTGTTACACATCTCTATTTTGGTGTTTTTTCATTTGTTTGATTGAAGTGTAAGCATTAGTTTTAAAGGTTTTATGTTTTGGTTTTATTCAGGATTTTATTCGGTTAATTTTACCTGAAATCTGGTTAGAAATTATTGGATCTGCAGATTTAATGAATAAATATGTATAATTTGAGTGTCTCGGCTTTTTTTAATGCAGTAGTCTAAACTTTCTATCTTTTGGTTGTTTTCTGGTCACTTTTTCCGTTTGATTTTGCCAGATATCTAGGGATGAATGGTTGGATCTGCAGATTTGAGTGGCTAAGTTTGTATAATCCTAATGTTCCAGGGGTTTTTCAGCACACTAAATCCATTTATGCATTCAAAAATACAATTTAAACAACAGAAAATAGGGATTTTGTCCAAATTTACATCCTGGGCCAAAAAACCAAGAGATAAAACGTTTAACGAACACCTTTTTCAATAGATTGAATCCATTTATATATTTAGAAATACAATTTAAACAACCGAAAATTGTGATTTCTCCCAAATTTATATAATACTGAGAAAAATCCCAAAACTTAAATATGAAAATAATTGTTTATTACATTATTACACCACTCCCTGAAAAAATAACGCAGCCCCATATGGTCCCTGGTTCAAATCCCTGAAAGCTCAGTAACAACGATAACAGCGACGGGCATTAGGAAGTCATGTCATCTTTGTTGGCGCGCTACTGCTCAGAGAAGGCAGCGACCTCGTGATTCGGTAGTAATTTCCTTCTTTTCGCACCAAACAAGGTCACTTCAATACTGACGCGTAGCAGCTCAAACAGCAAAACCGGCCAAAGTGTCCACTGTCAACGACTTTCTTGGTTTTGAAGTTTCTTTAATTCTGACTAACAGGATAAATTCCCGTGGCTCCATTGTACATTCTCCCATAAAAACGCTGAAATTGTTAATTTCGAAAATACAAAAATCCTTACCACTTTTCATTGTCTCCTTGTTCCCTGCCAGGATGGAAGAGCTCTATTTTAAATAAAAAAGTTTTTTAATAAAAGTAATGGAGACTTAATGCGTGAACTTTCTTTTACCCGAATTCAAAATGCTGAAAAGTTTAATCGGTGATTTGGACCAGAAATTATGTAATTTCCTTCTTATGATTGGTAATATTAAAATGTTAGAATTTAAATGTGGTGAAAGTGTTTATAATTGAATTTACAAATCAATGCATAATGTGTTGGTGGAATTGTGAGTTAATGTTTTAGTTTTAGTTTTTTTTTTTATATATATATTTTTATTTTGTTAAAAATTTGGTGAGGAATAATTGAATTTGTAGATTTGAGTGGTTAAATTTGTATAATTTGAGTGTTTTAGGGTTTTTTACTACTTTAAATCTATTTATACATTAAAAAATACAATTTGAACAACAACAAAAAAAAAGAAGCAATTTTGTACAAATTTACATAACCAACTTTTTGATAAAAAAAACAAAAAACAAAACATTTAACCAAAACCATGCAAAATTGAACAATTGATTAAATCTTGAACAAAGTCCAAAAAACAGTGAACATGTAGTGGTTGTGAAAACTCATTACATAACTATGAATAATGTTGGTAGAACTAGGTAGATGCATGAGACCACCCATATCCCTTGTTGTGACATGCATAAAACTTATTTTCCTTTAAATCAGTTTGAGGTTATCATCTCTTTTAATTAAGCCTGGTAAAAAAAAATGTCATAAAACATTATATAAAGTATTCAGAAGTGTGTCATGAGTAGCTTATAATATGTGAGTATAGGGTTAAAAAATAAAACATGTGTGTAGTTATATGTAATTTTCATTGTGTTTAAATTATATGTAATGTTAATTAGGTTTAGTTTTTGTTATCTTTCCTATTTATTTTCAATTCTTATAAGCTACATGTTGAGCTTTCAAGTAATTTATTTTCTATAAATTAAAAAAAATATAATACTTATTTGTGTGATCATTAAATTCAAATAAATTATTTATTATAAATATATTTTAAAATTGATTTTTATGATAAGTTAAATTAAAATCTAAAAAGTAACTATAAAATTCAATGTTTTGATTTTGGAAAAAGTCTTTTTTTCTACTCTTCACTTAAAACACTTTTTATGGTTAAAACACTTTTTATGGTTGTGAAGTTTGATTATCTAAGCATGTTTAAAAAAATGTTAAAGAAATTGTGCAAATCTAAAAATGTTTTAAATTGAATAAGTTTAAAATTAAAGGTAAAATATATCTTATCCAATTTTTAATGTAAAAATCAATATTCTTCTCATTGAAAGTAAGGTATGATTAGGTATTTAAGATACAAACACAACTTAAATTATTGAAAGTTCAATTGTTAATAAAAGTTACTTAAAACTCAAAAGGCATTTAACTAGAGTTGAACTAAAGATATGATTTTTTAGCTTCATTACTTAAAGATAACATAGGATAAGATATGATTTTTTAACTTCACTACTTAAAGATAACATAGGATGTTGTACTCTAAAACATCATTATTATTAAAAAGCTATAATAACTAAATTTGATGAGAAAATGTGAATTTAGGATTAACAATTCTCACGATTAACAAAGGTGACACAATTAATACATAAGATAAAGCAACTTTTTACTTACTATTTTAAAAAGAAAAACAAATATTGTAAAATATTAAGATAGATCTAAAACACTCTCATAAAATTTCTAAAATATTAAACTAATAAAATCGAAGATGAAAATCTATAAATTTTTACGTAATATTTATAAAATTTATAAACAATTATTAAATCAAAATAATAAATAATAAAAATTCATATCAATTCTACACACAAAAATATATAAAAGTAATGATTCTCATATAATTTTTATTACTATTAAATCAAAACATAAATAATAAAATTCCATATTAATAATGCACACAAAAATATATGAGAATTAATAAAAATTCATATCAATACTACACACAAAAATATATGAGAATTAATGAATCTTGTAAATTTTGTCAATACATTTGAATTAATGATTCTTATAATTTTTAAATTCATATTAATAAAAAAAAAATCATGGAAACTAAACATAAAATGAAGTAAAACTTTATGTAAATTTGATTTTAAATATAAATTTAATTTTACTGATTATAAAAATAATCAAACAATATATATAGATATATATTAAAATAAATGATTTTTTTCAATAATTTTTAATAATATATCATGATTTAGTAATCCACACAGAGATACTTTGTTATAAGTTATATGTAATTCTTCACAAGAAATTTAATGTGTTAAATACTATTCAATTTGATTAAAAAATGTTTTTATACACAATAAGTGAGATTTTTCTATCCAGCTATGAATAAGATATACAAATATGTCTCTTGTCCCAAAAGATCTAAATAACACAAGGTTTTTCAAGTAAAAAAACCCATGTGTGTTGTTATGTTTAAAGAGAGAAACCATGCCAAGATTTAAACAAAAAATAGTAGTAGGATAAAGATTATTTGAAATGAATATTTTTTTTTGGGATATTTGTTAGAAATTCGGCAAGAAATTGTTGGATTTGTAGATTTAAGTGATTATTTCTGTAAAATATGACAATATGCTGAATCCATTTCTGCATTCAAAAATAGATTTTGAACAACAAAAAATAGTGATTTGTGTAAATTTATATCACCGGATTTCGATGAAAAAAGCCATTTCGTAGAACAACTAGCCAACGCCCAAAAAATATGCCAGACAATAAAAAAGGATAAACTAAAACATATGAACATGAAAAGACCCATTGATCCAAGGGACTTGTAGACAACTCATTTTACCAACACGAATATTGTGTGGAAACAAAGCACTCTATCTCCAACAAGGTTGTCAATCTTATCACTTTTTTCCCTATTTCCTCTATTCTTATCCTCACTAAAAAGCATATTCTTGGGTGTGACCTACACATCAAATAACTGGCAACATAATGACAATCAAGTCAATAATAAACAGTGCTAAAGTGGCTCTTTCTCCACTTAACAAATAGAGTCTTTTGAGTTTTAGCTTCTTTATAGTGCAACAACCAACAGTGACATGTCAATGCTCATTGTTCTTAAGAAAGATATGTGAGATTGGTCTCTTGGTTAGTCTTGGCAATTATGATGTCATTGTGAAAATAATTAATGTAAGAACTCTTACTTCAAAGTCTAGAAATTATTGTGCAATCTAACATCTATTCATTCACCAAACATGAGAAATTTTACCCAACAATGTTTAAACATCCAAGTATACAACAATTCGACCTTGGAAACCTTAAATCCATCTAGCAATGTTTAGACAAGAGATTCACGCCAACATCAAGAAATTCGCCCCAACAATGTTTAGAATCGCCCATGCATCAAAAAATTCGTCCCAAGAGTCTTAAATTCACCCCAACAATCTTAAATTCACCCTAGGTGTGTTTAGAAACGTCCAAGCATCAAGAAATTCGCCCCAACAATCTTAAATTGGCCCTAGGTAATAAATAAATGGTCCACGCAATGAGAAACATCCCAGGGAGAGAGAAATACACCCAGTGTCTTGTGAGAGACGAGAGGAATTCTCCAAAATGGAAACTCTGTTAAATAATTGCAAAAACTATTTAATTACAACCACAAATATTCAATTTCGAGATGAATCGAATAGTGGAAATACAGAGCTATTGGTGTTCTTCCCAAATGAATGGGAAGGAATTTCCAAGCGTTTCCACCAGAAATAGAGTAGTTAGTTCTGCATTTCATTTGGAGAGTCAATTGTATGCATCATTAAAACACATAGGAATCCATATCTTATCCCAAGAGTGACACAAGCACCAAACTTATGCACAACACAATGAATTCACAAACAAATGTCTCTTGACAAGAAAAGGGAAACATCCAAGCTCATACAACAATTTAAACACATCATAAGACAAATATTTTACTCTGGAAATCCAAATGAAAAAGCTAGCTTTGAACGGGGGACTCGGTATTTGATTTCGACAATCTCTCGTACAAGCAACTCTTGTCTCTCTATCATCTTCCCCTCACCAAAAATCTCATTGGGAGTGAAATTACATAAGAAAATAGGGAGAGTCGGAGGTAAGAGAAGGCCAACAACCATGGCCCTTCACTTCCCATTCCTCAACCTTCTTTCCTATTCATTTTTTTTTAATTACATTTTATTCTCTATTTTTCTCTCACAGTGTCATTTTTTTCTTATTAGACCTTCACATTTACATTTCTTTACAAAGTTTGCTAACCCTCGTCAATTGCCGAATTTTTTATAGGTACCAAGTCTTACTCTCATTTGTTGGTGCGGATTTGTTTCCGATCACACCTCTCCATTAAGAGTCATTTTTTATCCGGATTTAGGAGAGAACGAACTGATTAACACACTAAATATAATAACACAGAGATAGGAAGAATAACACAAATATTCAGTGAACAATATCTTCTATTAAATAATGAAATAGGATGAAACTGTAAAACTGCAGAACTGAAAGTTGCTCGAATGGTGGTAGCTATCTCTAAGAAGAGATGTGGCTGCTATGTGCATCCATCTAAGCAGAATGGATTACAATGAGGCTCCAGAGGCCCTTTTCATATTACTCATGAATGTCAAAACCCTAGACATCCAAAAACCTAACCCTAGAAGGTGAAACACCAAAAGTCATGTGGGCCCTATGGGTAAGTTGGTGTAATTCGGTACCTCAACTTCCTAGGGTCGTAACTTTTGCATACGACCTCTGTTTTAGGCGTGTGATAGCCCGTTGGAAAGGTCTTTCAGAAAAATACACATTATGACATCAAACTCTAACTCTATCTACAGTCTGACTATGGCGATTCAAGAAAACAACGTTTAGGGCCCCAAAACATCCCTAGAAGTACAACTAAATGTGTTGACATGAAAACATACAAAATAAGCTAGTTGGATTAGGCAAGAGGCTAGCCGTATCCACCTGGAGAATGTGTGAGGCTTCAGATAGCCCCAGAAGTGTAGAACTCACAATTATAAAGCAGTACAGAAAGACATGATAAATAAAAAAATGGACACGAGGAGCCAGTTAGAATAGGTGGGTGGCCACCAATATTCATCTGGATCAATCCTCCCCCCTTAGAAAGAAATGGTCTCCATTGCGTTGAGTTCCCCCATTAGGTGAGGAAACTTCTGCTGGAGTTGGCCCCGGATGAGCCACTTACCTTGGTGTAGGAGTTTCCCTGCCTTGACAACCCAATAAAGTTGGATCCGTTGTTGGTGAGTGCCCTTGACCTATGTGTCCACTATCTGATCGGTGGATGCTTGTTCCATGCAGTCAGGGTTGAGCTATGTTGGTGTCAGTTGTTCGGTGATCTCAGAGGTGTCCAATAATAGTGGAAAATATGACCAAAGGAGGTCCACATTGAATAGTAGATGCAGACCAAGGAAGGGTGGAGTGTTGAGCTCAAAATCATTTCTACCCACAGCCTTGGTGATAGTGTAAGGCCCATAATGAAGTGGTCGAAGCTTCTAATGAGGCCCGGTGAGACGCTCATTTTGCAAATCTAACCAGACTTTGACACCAAATTGAAACTAGTATGGTACCTTCTGTTTATCATGATGTTGCTTGTACTTAGCATTGGATTTCTGGAAAATCTCCTGGACCTGTTGGCAGATGTGCTGAATGCACTCAATGAATCTGTTGGCTTTGTCGATCAAAGATTGATTAGGGGAAGAGTCTGTCTGTGCGGTGGAAAGAGGAAGTGCAACATCAATGGGTTCCAAGGGTTTGAATGCTAGACCCACCTGAAATGGGCTATGGTCGGTGGAACTATGGAGAAACCTGTTGTAACTGTGTTGGACATATGGGAGACTCTTGTCCCATGTACGGGGATGCCTAGTACATGCGCAGGATGTGAACAATCATCCAATTAATGACCTTGGTTTGGCCATCAGTTTGGGGGTGGAAAGAAGTGGATTTTGTGAGCTTGGTGTCCAACAGAGACCAGAGACTCGACCAAATGGTGTTGAGGAACCTGTTGTCTCGGTTGGAGATGATGGTCTATGGTATCCCAAAGTGAACCCAAACTCGTTCGAAGAAATTCTTGGCAATATTTGCCACTGTGACATTCTTCTTACAAGCTGTGAGGATGGACATCATCAAAAACTAATCAACAACCACAAACACACAGTCATTTTCGTGCTTGGTGGATGACAAACCAAACATGTAATCCATGGAGATGGATTCCCATGGCTGCTCGGGAATAGGAAGAGGGGTGTATAATATTTGCTTCTTTATGGTTGGCTTGGCAATGGTGCAAGCAGTGTAGGATCTGATATATTTGTTGGCATCATGTCAAAGTTTTGGCCAATAAAAATGTTTATGAAGAATGAACACAGTTTTCTCTACACCAAAATGTCTTGCCACCCGACTGTAGTGGGATTCCCAAATTATCTTTGCACGCTCGCTTGTAGGAACATAGAGATGGCCCAGGTGGAATAAGAGTCTGTCCTGAATGTAAAAATCAGTGACAGTGGTGCCTATACCCAAGAGTTGATATGTGGTGGCGAAGTCCTAATCTTGTTGGTAAAGTTGGGGCCACTCTGATGTTTCATGTCCACAAGAATGGAGCACAGTGGTAAGTGCAGCCAGAGGAGGCTGACTGAGGTAGTCAGCGGCACGATTGGAGATACATTTCTTATACTTGATGTTGAGATGGAACTATTGCAGGTAGGTGGACCACTTATGATGGCAGTCGTTCTGCAATTTCCCCTGTGTCTGTATGAGCTGCAGAGGCTTGTGATCGGTGTGTATGATTGTCTCTTTCCCTAGAATGTAATGTTCCATTGACGTCAGGATTATACAATGGAATAAATTTCCTTGTCATAGGTGGGGTATTTCCGAACAGTATTAGAGAGTGTCTCACTATGGTATGCCACTGGATGCCTGTGAAGAGTGAGAACTGCGCCCACAACATAGTCAGATGCATTAGTCTCAATCTCAAATGGTTGTTGCAGATCAAGCAAGAAGAGTAATGGAGCTGAGCACAAATGATGTTTCATATCTTCGAATGCTCGTTGTTGCTCCTTCGCCCACACAAACTTGGCCCAACCACTGCCCTTGGTCACCTGGCTGAGGGCCCAGGAAATATGGGAGAATCTCAACACGAACTGTCAGTAAAAATTGGCGAGTCCTAAGAAGCTCTGAAGCTCGGTCAGTGTGGTCGGTGATGGACAGTCACATATGGCCTGGATCTTAGCTAGATCAACATGTACCCCATGCTCATCAATAATGTAGCCCAGTTATTAGACCTTGTTCATGCCAAAAGAGCACTTTTCCAAGTTGGCATAAATCTTGTGCTGCCACAGAGTGATCAAAACCTATTAAATATTTTGCATGTGCTCCTCCCACGTTCTGCTGAAGATGAGGATGTCATCCAAATATACTACCACAAAGGAATTGGTGAAGGGTCTCAATACATCGTCCATCAACCTCATGAAAGTGGTTGGTGCATTTGTTAAGACAAAGGGCATGATTAGCCATTCGTAGAGACCTTCTTTAGACTTGAAGGTTGTCTTCCAGACATTAGTTG
>CBVK0100589999.1:0-31300 GCA_900067695.1 Picea abies | reverse complement strand
TATATATATATATATATATATATACAGTTTTGAGTTTTTATGATGCCAATGATTTGTACATGATGATGTCTGTGATGTGTTTTAATTTACATGTAATGTACAATTTTTGCTTTCCTTGAATCTTATCTGTGGGCTAGATATCGATCCATGATATAATTAGATAACGAATCTGAAACACTATTAAGTTCTCTCGGAATGTGTCTATATTCAATGTAATCGAACATTCATTCAAGACGGTGAACTTGCAAGTGTAGACGTAGCAGGATAGGACTACGGATAGCGTAGATGCGGTTGAGTTGATAAACCACGAGTTGGGAGTCTAAGTAAATAATGATACGATAGATACCTAGGGAGGAGGCTTGGGTCAACAGTCCAATGACAGCTTGGTATTCTGCCATATTGTTGGTTGTTGGTCCTAAACAGATGCCTCCTAAACTCACCAGCTCGTCAAACTAATAAATAACCCATGCTGCCGAAGCAATGTTCCGGGTATGTCGGCTGGCGCCATCTGCGAACCTAAAAAAGATAGGAAAGGCAGACGTCATCTGCGCATGAAAACACAGGCACAGTCATGAGTGGCAACGGTAAAGACTCGAGCACGCAAGAGAAAAAGACACACCAAGCTAAAATACAATAATGTACAAAGTACAGATGCTAGGTGATCTAGGCATAGTACTTTTTAAGGTAAAGCCCGTTTTGGGGCTCTCCTAGGGAAATTCCATCATGATCTACCAGTTCATAAGGACCTCTGTGTAAAACATGCTTCACGATGTAAGGACCGTGCCACATAGGTTCTAACTTTCCTGTTCCCAATTTATCGTGTGCTTGGTCGTAAACGAGGACTAAGTCTCCTTCTACAAAGGCTCGAGGTTGGACGGATTTGTCATATTGACTCTTAATTTGTTTCTGATGTGCCTCGTTAACGAGAGCAACATTGCGGCGTGTTTCGTCCAGCTTGGATAGATACAAGAATCATTCTTCTTCTGCAAAATTATGGGGCAGGAGTTCGACTTTCAATTTGAGTGATGGAATTTCACACTCGATTGGTAGGATGGCTTCAATGCCATAGACCAACTGGAAAGGAGTGAATCTGGTTGAGGTTTTCACCGAAGTGTGATAGGCCTAGAGAGCGGAAAACAATTGTAAATGCCACGATGTTTTGTTTTCCCCTACCATGCGTTGGATCATGGTTTTTAGGACTTTGTTGATAGCCTCAACTTGCACGTTTGCTTGAGGGTAGTAGGGGGATGAGTTTTCATGGAGAAAACCCAATTTGACATGTAACTCGCTCATCATTTGGTTTTTGAAGTGTGCACCATGGTCGATGACAATGGCACGTGGTACACAAAAATGAGTAATGACGTGGTTGAAGAGATATAGAGCTGCAGTACGGCCATCATTCAAGAAGGTAGGCATAGCCTCAACCCATTTGATGAAGTAGTCGACGACGATGATGATGTAACAGTGCCCCTCGGCTGAGGTAGGCTTACATTGCATGAAATCGATACCCCATTTGGAAAAGGGGCTGATGGAAATAATGGGGTGCAGCGCAGTGGGGTGGGTGCGTGCCTTCTTGTTGAAGATTTGGTAGGGTGGGCATTTTTTGACGGCCTCGATGCAATCTTTGAAAATCGAGGGCCAAAAGTAGCCAGAAAGTAGGATTTTTTGGGCTGTGGCCATCCCGGAAAGGTGACCGCCACAGGCGCCAAGGTGACAATCATTCAAAACGCGTTCAGCCTCTTCGTGAATCAGACATCGCTGAAGGATAGTGTCAATACCGCGGCGATACAAAGTGTCGTCGAGGATGAGATAACGGCGAGAGTGGTGACGGATGCATCGACGCTATTCGCGAGAGATGTTGGGCTGAAAACGTTGGGTTTGAAGGTAGAGGAGAATGTCTCCATACCAAGGGTCATAGGTGTTGATGAGGAAGAGAGATTCATCGGGGAGAGAATCTCTAGGTTCAATGTTTTCATTGGCACAAGGGAGAGCACAGATGAGCTTGACAAACACCAGGGATTTTTTGGCTTTAGCCTTCGTAAACTCGAGATCAAATTCTTGGAGAATAACGATCCATTTCGAATATTTTCCCCCAAGTACTTGACACGTCAAGACGTGGTACATGGGGTTGGAGTCTGCGATTACCATGGTGGTGCGTAATAAGATGTAATGGCGGAATCTTTGGATAGCAATGACGGTTGTCATAGCCAATTTCTCAACATGCGAATATCTGAGTTCGGGTCCGGATAAACTCTTGCTCAGATAATAAATCACATGTTCTTCGTCGTTAGAGTCCTCTTGAACTAACACCATCGCAATGGTGGAAGTAGAAGCAACCAAGTAAAGGATATAGTCCTTTGTATATTCGGGAGGATGTAACAAAGGAGCGTGGGTCAAAGCGTGCTTGAGAGTGTCGAATGACTGTTGGGCAGTGTCATCCCAAATGAAAGGGATGTTCTTTTGCAGTAGCCGCATAAATCCTTTAGTGATCTCAGCATAATTGCAGATGAAACGACGAAGAAAGTTTGCTTTGCCTTGCAAACTTTGGAGTTGGGTTAAGTTGGTAGGTGGGGGTAAGGCTAGGATGGCCTTGATCTTTAAGGGATCCACCCTGATCCCGTATTTGGAGACGATGAAACCGAGGAGTTGGCCGGATTCGATAGCGAAAATGCATTTATGTGGGTTCAGATGAATACAATAGAGACGACATCGAAGAAAAATTGCCCGCAAGTGACCAATGTGATCAGGTCGGTTGGATGAATGGGCGGGTAAATCATTGAGGTAAGGGTCTGCGATATGCTTGATGTCGTGGAAAGCGTACGACACGGCTCGCTAGAAAGTAGCACCAGCATTTTTAAGGCCAAAAGGTAGCTTTCGGTAGGCGAAAGTTCCTCAAGGGCAGATGAAGGTTGTCTTATGTTGATCAGCAAGTAATATTTCAATCTAGTTATATCCGGAAAAGCCATCCATGAAAGAGAAGATTACGCTTCCTGTGCAATTATCGATGATTTGATCGATGAAAGGCATAGGGTAGTTGTCCTTGGGACAAGCTTTGTTGAGATCTCGATAATCTACGCAAACACGGATGGTCCCTTGTTTCTTGGCAACCATAACGAGGTTAGAGACCCATTCCGTCAAAGGGACGGGATAGATGAAGCCATATTTTAGAATTTTTTCAACTTCTACCTTTATAGCTGCCATTTTCTTGGGGTGAACCGAGCGGAGTTTCTGTCGAACCGGTTTTGCGTCAGGGTAAGTCTTGATTTCATGTATGACGATTGAAGGGTCAATCCCTGGCATTTCCTCGTAGCTCCATGCAAAGACATTGCGGAATTCCTTGAACAAAGCGGTGTACGAAACCACTTCGTCGGGCATGCAATTAGCACCAAGATTAATGTTTTCCAAGACACCTTCTTTGACTAAAATGTCAATTGTGATTGTGGTAGAGATGTTACCCATGTTCTCCTCAGAGAAAGTATCTTGTGTGAGGATAGGGGATTGTGGAGTATCGGTAACATCGGGGGGGAAGACTGATCGTATGTCTTTCACTTCTTCCAAAGGCAGAAGAAAAGAGGATCGATGGTGGTTATCATCCCAGGGTAAATCGTCAATGCTGAGAATTTCCATAATAGATTCGTCCGAAGGAAAAATGTGGGAAATGTAATAAACGACAGATGATAGGGAATCCAACCATGAGGGCACTGAGTAAGCATCGGGTGCCAATGAATGTGAATTGTTGGGAGAGGGATAGGTAGATTGGATAGCTACGTATGTGGCCTCGGTTGGGCTGAGTGGCATGGTGTCACTGTGCACATCGAATTCCAAAGGACTAGGTACAATCCAAGGATCAGATGATTCCAAGGATTGATAAGGCATAGTCGAGATCATGTTGACGACAACAATGTGGTGTGCAGTAAGTGGAAGTGGTGTAGGGAAAGTACCCATAAGGCTAGAATCTTTCAATAAGCCAACACCAACACTTTCATACGTAACCGGGTGGTCTCCCCAAAAAGGAATGTTGTTGGTGGCAGGGATGCGAGTGTCGAGTGTACAGAAGTCAAGTTGATCGATGGTGACAATTTTACCTTGATGGGGGAATTGTACACATCGAAACACCGACGAGGCGACGAAAGTCATAGCATAGAACCAACTTCTTCCGAGTAAGAGGTTGTAATCGAGGGGAGCATAGACCACCTCGACATCAACGGTAACAGTTTTACTGACCAATTGAACAACGAGGGATTGCAGTAATCTGTGAGGGTGGAAACCTCATCCATCGAAAGTGCGTAACATCGTAGGGGATTTTTTAAGGGCAGGTGATTTTAAGCCTTTCCAACAGGCTAGAGACATGACACAGGTAGAGGCTCCCTCATCCAAGATAGTTCGGTGGATTTGTTGATTGTGAACAACAACATCGATTTGGAAAGCTAGCTGGTGGGAGAGTCGCAGTTGATGATCATCCAGATTAAACATGATGTAGTTTTATGACTCAGGATCAAAAGTGCCAATAGCAGCTAAGAGCGTCCTACGTTGGTTAGGACAATGTTGTAGAACTTCCAATGCAAACATGGCACACGGGGCTTGGGCCAAATCTTCTACAATATTGTAATTTTGGGCAACCCGTGAATTAGGATTGAAAGTGGATTTTCGGATGGTGCTCTTAGGAGGGCGTAATATGGAGTCAAAAGAAGTTTTCTCAATCTGAAGTGGCCTGGATGGAGGGCTGACAGATGGAGGATTAACAACAGATGGTAAAGGATCTGGTGAAGAACCGTTAGCAGTCTTCGGCTTGTCTAGTTTAACTGGCATGTCGTATGTCGCAGAATGAGTGGTTAGATTAACCCCGTTGAACATGTAAATGTGGGCGCTTGTCGAGGCCTCATCAGGGGGTTGGTTGGAACTGCCCCCCGGCATGGGGGTTTGTGCAACCAAAGATTGTTGATGCGGAAAAGGCTGAGTAAGCACAGCAGGTTGCGAATTTCCCTTGAAAAGTTTAGCCACTTCATCGCGGTGTGGGAAATATCGAGTGTCGTGATCATCACCACAAATGAGACATGGGAATTTCGGTTTTCTCTATGGTTGTTTTCCAGCAGCAGGAGTTTGCGATTGGGTTTTGGGTTGTTCATTGTTATTGTTCTTCTTTGTTTTGTTTCTCGCTTTCTTCTTGCCCCCAAGTTGTTGTGAAGGGGTTGATTGGACCACATTCACATCAGAGACCTGAGTTTGAGGGGGGGTATAAGAGGGTACAGTCGAACTGGGAGCAGCCGTCGAAGCGGGCCGCTGAGTCGTTCTAGTGTACTGGGTGGTAGATTGGGTTTTGATGGAGCCAATAACTCCATCTGCATGCGAAGAATTTGATGGTTTGGATGGATCGTTAGTGGCACGAGTAGCGTTTGGTATCAACTCATAAAGAGTACCAGATTGTGAATAGACTAAGTCTAAGTACTGAGCTCGGGCGATGGCTTCTTCCTCGGTGACCACACCGCCCATGGCAACATCACAAGCGATCTGGGGTAATAATGATTTCATGAACCATTCCGCTAATAATTGGTCGGGGATGATCGCTTTGATTAGGCTTCATCGTCATCTCCATTCATGGATATGATCGAAGATGTGTATGGAAGTTGTCTGATGAAGGGAGGTTAATAGTTCAGTACCCGTCTCGTATCGAATGGGAAGTTGGAAGTGTGTGAGGAAGGACATGGCGAGGGAGTTGAAATCGTGGAAATATGCGTGTGGTAATTCAATATACCATTTTGCTGCGGAACCCATAAGTGTTCGTTGGAAAAGATGCAAACGAATAAAGTTGTCCAGGAGGGAGTTGGATGAACACCACAAATGGAAAGTCATCACGTGGTTGTTTGGGTCTTCTCTGGATTTTCCATCGAATTTTGGGATATCAGAAGGAAGTTTTGCTGGAATAGCTGGCCAAACCGGAGAATGATAAATGGGATCATTCGTTAACCAAGACAAGTCTAGAAGATCTAGGGTAGCCAGAAAAGGTAGTTGTCGGTTAACCTGTGGGTAATGTTGGTGTGGCAGGGGTACACCAGTGGGACCCATTACCGGGTTATGTGGATAATTATAACTAGTGGGCCCTCTCATATGAGGTTGGTTTTGACCAAGGTACGCAGGATTTGAGGTGTTTTGAGAAGCATGTGTGAGTGGAGGATAACCGGATGGGTTTTGAGGGTTATAGGGTGGGTTTGGCATTTTTCCATAAGGGGGTTGTTGCGGAGTCTGAAAATTTTGTCCCATGGAGGCATGCAGATTTCCTTGAAAAGTGACGCTCCATGGATTGGGTGCGATGGACACATTTTTTCCTTGTGGTTGATGGTGGACTCCGACTTGAGGTTTCCCCCGAGCATGAGGGTGCCCCCCGAATGGAAGTTGTCCTCTGGTGGGAGGATGCCCCCCGGCATTAGGGTTCCCTCCGAATGGAATTTGTCCTTCGGTGGGAGGATGTCCCCCAGCTTGAGGTAGAGTTCCCGGGATCTGAAAGCTAGATGCCAATGACTGACCGATGTTGCCAATCGGGTTAGGACCACCAAAGCTAGTCCCTCCGGGTTGTTGGATAGGTATGGAACTTCCCGGTACAATTTGAGTAGTGGTTTGGGTGGTGGTGGTAGCGGACGCGTTCAGTGCCCTAAATCCAAAAGGGAGTGTAGGTCTTGGTGTTACAGGTGTGTCAATCGGGGCTTGATTAACTACTGCATTACCAGCAGGGATAGTCGGAATGTGTGGGGCCATTGTCGAATGGGCCATCTAGAGGGGAATAGTAGGCCTTGGGCCAATGGATGGTATGTTCGGACCGACGGTTGGTGTGGCTGTAAAAGTGGTAGTATCGGTGAAGTGATTTGGGGGTACAGTGTAGGAAAAAGATGCATCGACACCTTCTCCTGTTCCATAAAGATCTTGCACCAGGCATGGTGGACTCCGAACAACTTCCGCAGTCTAAAAAGGGTCATTGGCTAAAGGTTTTTGAAGAGACCCAGCCGGAATATCCGGATTGATGACAACAAATTCTCTGGCAGAATTTAAGTGGAGGATCTATTGTTCGTATCCCTCCGGAATGCGATATGCTTCCGGAGATTCTGAGACAATTCAAAAATTCTCCAAAGGGATGGGAACTTCTTCCTGGGAAGTTGTAGTGTTTTGAACCTCGCTTTGTTGAGGAGATTCCTCCATAGAATGAGGGGGTAAAGGGGTGTTTCCTTCCATATTTTCTGGAGGAAGTCCCTGTAGTCTCCACGAACGGCGTGGAGGGTCGATGTTGGCAGAAAAGAGTCGACGAAAGAAATCTATGGCCAACTAGCGAAAAGAAATAGCACACGCTAAAAAATCTAAGAATCACAACCAAGCAAACATGACCTTATTTTGATGATCGTACTAGTTGGTGATGAAATCCAACGTCGCATGATCAAGTCCAGAAGGGGTGGGGGTAGGGTGGAACAATTACAATGGTGATCTTCTTAACAGACTTACGCCTTGGTGCAAGCTTCCACGCAGTAATTGTGGATTTACCCTCCAAGGAGCCCGAGTGATTTTGACCAATGTCTGCTCCAGGTACAGTGAGACTTCCCGTCACCGTCACCTTGTGTAAGACCCTAAAGATTATGGCTACTAAGGTTACCAATTTGCAGTCAGCCCCTGGGCGGGAACAGTCGACAGTCTGATCGGAACATACAGGCAGGGTATCAAGCCCGAAATCAACTAGAAGGCTTCCACGCAGTAATTGTGGATTTACCTCAAAGTGACCCCCATAATACAATCTGACCACCACAATCAGTTAAACCACAGAGGGTTAGTCCCCGTAGCTTACCCGAATGCGACCTCGTGCGCAACCCCTGTGTGAGAGGGGGATCCCAAGCAGACTTATACGATGATTGGATTTGACTCTCCCTAACTCAGGATGCTACTGTTTGTTTTGGAAACTTTGGAGAGTTATGCTTATAGCCCTAATCCAAAGTATTAAGCCTAGTCTACTGTTGGTGGAGGATCCTAGCAAAAAAAAAATTCTAGATAATTTTTAATTAGCGTTGATTTTTATGGTTGTTCTTTACGCAAAAGGGGTGCATGGAAGTGAAATGAATGGAATTATGACTCAGACCCAAAGAATGCATCGAACATGATAAGCAGTCATTTATTTTCGATGAACGTCTATCTAAGGGAGAGAGAGAGTTCTTTTCACTAACAAGCACAAATACGGAGTGTCCCCAAATGATTCTTTTTCTCAATCAAATCCTGATGTAATGAAAAAACTTTTAAATGCCTTCTAATATGCACAATAAATCATGGAGATGTTTTTTCATTGTTCGTATATGAGTTAAATATCAATTCAACACAATGCTTGTCTTGCTAATTGTCTTTGTATGAATGAAAATCAAACTAGCACAAGCTAAAGTTATACAAACAATGCACACTCTCGTTGCAATCAAAACGAAAAGTTGAAGAAAAGAAACAACCAAAGAGAAAACAAAATTCACACCCAAAAAGAAAAAGTTGAAGAACAATGACCTTGACTCAAATCAAGATAAAGAGGTCTGTAGGCCTTTGATGACCTTCACCAAGGTTTGTACTCAGCTGATGAGAGAAGAACAATGCATGGGTTTTAAACTTCGCTCAATAAGAAAGAATTGAATGAAAATAGTGAAGAAGGCTACAAGATCCAAACAGTAAGGTGCTTATTCTTCAATCAAAAGACAGATGTCAAGGTTGAAAAGGAAGAAACACTGACTCACAAGGTTACTCAGCAGAGAAGACACAGAGGTAAAACCCAGAAAATGCAATCCTGGAGGGTTTTTTGGCCTAAAAGAGGCTGGCGCTCTGTTGCCAAGGGAAAGGAGTGTTATAGTGCTCTGTGAAAGGGTATGGGAAGCATTGGCACTCTGTTAACACTAGGACAAGGGTGCCAGGGTCTAAAAATCCCAAAAATGTCAAAAAATTCCAAAAATTGAAATTCAAACTCGACAATTATGCTGAGTATGATGGGACAAGGGGCCAATCAGCTCATGAAACCAATCAAAAGAGGAGTGAACCAGGTCTGAAATGATCAAGGGATAGAACAAGTTCAATGAGGAGAAAATCAAAACAAGAAGTTTCGATTTGAGGCTATCTCCCCAGTGGAGTCACCAGTTTTTGTTGTAGGAAAATCTCCCTGCAGACAGGTAGATCGCCTCTAAGAGATTGACCTTAACCCTAGACATAAAAATGCTTAACGTGGACACTGACTTCCTTTGAAATCTATCTAAACTAACACATGAGAAAGAAGGATAATAGAAGTACCTCTTTATCAACGTTTGTTCCTGCACGCTCCGAGTTGCACTCCAATCCTTTGCTCCTCGCTGAGTTTTGCAGACAAATAAGATACGACCACTTCCTGCTCTATTGATATTAGCTTGAAAACATATCTATCAATTAATGATAAGTTCATGTAACATCAGACACAAACTAGAAAGAAACAGGCCAAGCATGTCATATTAATGAGAATAACGACAACAGTACTTACAATCGTAGATGCAAATGTGACAGCTTCGTCAAGTCCCCTTCGTCTAACCCTTGCTCGAAAGATCCACAACCTGGCTGACAACAACTTCACTGATCACTTCTCCTTTGGCTGACTGTGTGTCTCCTATGAGATCATAGGTTTCATGCTAGCAATTCTTCCCCCTTTCCACCATCATAGAGCTTGATTATATAGGTTGGGAGGAGCTTAACCTCTTGAGTTATGTTTAGAACAAGTTGGGAACCTCCTCCTTAGGTTGGGAACCTCCTCCTTAGATCAGGGATCTCTTGATGAAACCAAGAATTAGAGTACAACTTCCTCCTAATCTCGAAATATCCTTTCCTTATTCTCCTCACCGGGCTAACAACTGACCCAGATTAGGGAGCGCTCCTTCAAAAGGGGCATCAGAGTGCTAGAACGCTCCCAGAGAAGCTTAAGGGGAGCACCAGCACTTCAAAAGTGGGAAGCGCTCCTTCAGAGAGGTGAGGAAGCATTATAACGCTCCCTGGGGCCTTATAGGGGAGCACCAACGCTCCTAAGGCTATTTCAGAGGAGCGTTCACCCTCAAAATTCTTGATTGAAAGCCCTTTTCAGGTGTTAAGAGTTATTTTACTCCATTAAACCAGTTCTTCTTCTCCAAATCAGGTACACAAGATGTTTTAAGTGTCTCCTTAGTGTCGTCATTATGGCAATATGATTAAACAACATCTGTGACACTTGTCACCAACTTGCGACACTTGCGAAAGTTGTAAGGAAGTTGCGACACTTACAACAATTGGGAGGAATATGCGACACTTATCCAGTTGAGTAATTTTGATGTGTAACAATCCTACCGATCTAAGCATGCTCTGAAGAAATGGTGAAAATGCACCTTCTGTAGTGTGTGATAGTGAATTTTTTCATGGTTTATTTATGGTGTTTTGTGTCTAGTTTTGACACTTAATCTTCCTCACAATATTGCTACATTTGATATACATATTGTTAGAATCGTAATTTTTACAGTTAGAGACAGTCCTAGATGAGTCGTAGTTCGTGTGTCGAAGCATGTGAAGTCAGGTACTGAGTAACGAATGGGTTGAAATCAACAAGTGGTGGGTCTGTCCCTTTGATTTGGGAAAGGGCATCATAATTAGTCATGTGCGACTTGTAAATATCCATTTCCAAAAGGATTGAGTCCTGTCAGAAAGAGGGAATCTACGTGCCAAAGGTCGAGGCCAATTGTTGGAATACAGGTCACATCGATAGATATAATGACCATAATCACCTAATTATGAAGTCAGAAAGGTTAATAAATCATGATGCTCATATCACGTATACTCTGCAACTCTTATCATATGTACTTTTCACTCTTCAAAGTGTACTCGTCATGCAAGTTTGTTGTGCAAATATTCATCTTGCTTCCAAACTTCTCGTCACCATGGATTTATTGTCCTCTGCCATGATTCCATCCCTTTCACATTCAATTATAAATATTGTTCACTCTGCATGCTTCTCCTTTACCTTCCGAATTTGTGCATTGTATATGGTTTTTTATGCAATTTTTGGGTTCTTTCGCTGTGGGAAAGTTGATTGCCATCGTTTGTATTGTGAGTCTGTCCATTCAAATTGTCGCATCTCCTTCATTTTCATTCATTGATTGAAGCCACTTGGAGTTTTTTGCGATCTATTGCGTTGGACGATAGTTCTTCTCATAGTCAACTTCTCTTCCTTGGAGCTTCTTCCTATCACGCTAAATTTATTTCCACATCTAAATTCTCTGTCTCGCGAAAAGTCTCTCAGCACCTTGCCACCACGCTAAAATTTCCTGTCATGCTTCCCTACTAGGACAAGCCTACCATTGTTGTTTATCATAGTGTCGATCTCCTTATGCGCCAAAATTTTTCATAGTGCCTGGCGGCCACGTAGTGGACTCCTAGAGTTGATTTTGCTTTTCATGCAAAGTTTCTGTCACTACCTTTCCAACAGGTCTTTGTGAAGTATATCGTTTTCATTTGTCGCGCAGAGAGGGTGTTACCATCCATTACTGTGCACGCGAAACAAATACACATTTGCATCATGACAACATCTCAAGGCATAAGAAATAAAGCAAGAAGTGGCAGGGCTATGAGGTCCGAGCCTCAGGACCTGGCATTAATGAATGAAGATATGAATATCAGGGCATATTTTGAACAATTTGGATGTATGCGCTATTGTGAGAATATCAAAGGATACAACGTGAAGTTGTCTGAACAATTCACTCTCGGGTTTAATGGGTTTCGTGCGACCATCGCGGGAGTCACATTCCAGGTGACAGAGGAAAATCTGTCAGCTGCAAAGGAGATCCATCCATGCGACGAAAAGTGGTCTAAAGGCATGCCTTTAGACATATTATGCTATGAAGACTTTATCAATACAAACTTCCTGAATGGGAAAATTGGAGCGAGCATTCCAAGTCAGTATCTCTGGGAACCTTTCCAAAAGCTCCTAAAGGTGATTAGAAGGTATTTCACCTATAAAGGAAGGCTTGACAGAGTATACCCATATCACATCAGGCTGTTGATGCACTTCACAAGAAAAAATCCTTTGAATTTACCTTTCTTCTTGCATCAAAGCCTAGAAAGGATGGCGGACAACATCCAAGCCGAAGCTGACCAACCGAGGAAGAATTTATTCCATCTGTCATTGATCAATTTTTTGGTAGTCTAGGAATTAAGATGGATGGGAAAATACTGGGATTGCATGATCATCTCCAACATCATCCTAGAATCACTGCGAACAATGAAGATATCGAGGATTGCAACATAGGTACTCAAGAGAATCCTAAAATAATGAGTTTGTAAAAAACACTCAATTTGGAAATCAAACAAAGGTATATCAGCCTCATGAAGGACTTCCTTGATGTTTTTGCATGGAGTTATGAAGACTTGAAGGTCTATGACAGTGGAGTAATTCAACACGTAATCCCCATCAAGGAGGATTAAAAACCCTTCAAGAAAAAGTTGAGATGAATCAACCTTTTGTTGTTGCCACTGATTGAAAAGGAGTTAAAGAAACTATTTGATGCCAAAATTATTGTGTCCTTGATATTTTCAAAGTGGGTGGCTAACCTTGTTCCTGTCAAAAAGAAAAGCGGTGAAATAAGATTGTGTGTGTAATTTTGGAATCTAAACAGGGTGTTTCTCAAAGACAAATATTCACTTCGTAATATGGATTACATCCTGTAGAAGGTGGTTGGATCCAAGAAAATGTCAATGATGAACGGATTTTCTAGTTACAATCAGATCGTGGTGCACCCAGACAACCTTTACAACACCTTGGGGTACGTTCATGTATGAAAAAATGCTTTTTGGGCTTATGAACGCTTGAGCGAATTTCCAAAGGGCCATGGATATAGCATTTTCTGAGGAGAAAGACAATTTTATCATGATTTACTTGGATGCTATCATGGTTTTTTATGAGTCCGATGAACAACATCTTGAACATTTGAAGAAGGTTTTCCAGAAATGCAGAAAGTTTGGCATCTCATTAAATACGAGAAAATCAAACTTCGGGATGCAAGAAGAAAATTTGTTGGGATACATCATCTCAAAGGAAGGCTAAAATATAGACCCCAACATGGTGGAAGGGATTCTAAATATTGGCACTCCCAAGAGAAATAAGGAGGTGCAGTCTTTCCTAGAAAAGGTAAATTTTCTGAGGAGGTTCATTCCCAATTTGGTCGAGATTATAAAGCACATCACGAATATGCTCAGGAAAGGTAATGATATAAAATGGACTCTTGAAGCCAGGAATTTGTTTGAAGATATTAATGTGGAACTGACCAAAGCTCCAGTGTTAGCCAACCCAGATTTCACAAAGGACTTTATCTTATTTTCCTTTGCCTCATAACACACCATCGCTAACGTCTTGTTACAGAAGGATGAGAAGAATTTTGAAAACCTTATAGCCTATTTCAGTAGGACATTGAGAGACTCCCCACTAAGGTATGATATCATGGAAAAACAAGGGTATGCCTTGGTGAAGGCCCTCAAGGAATTCAAGAATTATATACTCCATTCCCATGTCATTTCTTATGTGCCTAGAAATTACGTCAAGGATATCTTGACTCAGCCTGATCCTGAAGGGAGAAGGGGTAAATGGATCGTAGTCATGTTGGAATATGACCTTGAAATCAAGCCTACATTAAGGGTCAAGGGCTTACAAAATTTATGGCGCAGTTGAATTGTGATGTTTTGGGAATAAATTTCATTATTGATCTGTCAGAGAATCCATAAGAAGAAATGGTACCACAGGTATCTTAGAAATTCATCGATTTTCCTTGGTATGCTGACATTATTTATGTGTTAAGGAGTTTGGAAGCTCCTCTAGGGTTGACAAAAACCAAATCCATATTTATGAAATTGAAAGCATCTAAGTTTTGCATCCTAGACAATTCTCTGTATTGGAAGG
Source organism: Picea abies (assembly GCA_900067695.1). Lineage (NCBI taxonomy): Eukaryota > Viridiplantae > Streptophyta > Pinopsida > Pinales > Pinaceae > Picea > Picea abies. The sequence goes on along the minus strand of CBVK0100589999.1, from coordinate 17,367 downwards.
ATCCAAGAGGAATCTTGTTGAATTGTTTGCTAGAGGAAGATATAGAACATGCTATCAAGGAGTTCCACAAAGGATATTGCGGGGGGCATCATTACTGGAAGAAAATTGTGAAAAAAATATTGAGGGCGGTATTCTATTGGCCCAGTATTTTTGCGGATGTATACAAGGAAGTTTCCAGTTGCCACAAATCCTAGATATTCAATGGGGAAAGAAAGATGCAACCTCTTCCTTTAAATATAATATATGTCGAAGAACCGTTTATGCAATGGGGTCTGGATTTTATAGGAGAGATTCATTCATCATCTTCAGCTCAACATAGATGGATACTAACGGCTACAGACTACTTCACCAAATGGATCGAAGAGATCCCCATAAGGAAAGCTACCGACACAATTTTCATTTAGGTTTTAGAGACCAATATCCTGTCTAGATTTGGTTTCCTAGTCAATATCATCACGGAAAATGCAACGATGTTCAAGTCTAAGAAGATGGGGAAGTTCTATAGTGATTACAAAATGACTCTAGGAAATTCTACAGCTTATTACCCATAGGGTAATGGATTGGCGGAATCATCTAACAAAAGTTTAACCTGGATTGTTAAGAAACTCCTACAGGAAAACACAAAGGATTGGCACAAGAATCTTATCTACGAGCTACGGGCCGACATAATCACTACCAAAAATTCCATCTCCACATCTCCTTTCCAAATTTTATATGGTGTGGAGGCAATTTTCCCCACCTCATTGGGATTTCCAGTGAGGAGATTGTTGCAAGAGAAAGAAGTCGAACCAAACAATGCTCAAAGGAGGATAAACCAATTGGTCCATGCACAACAAATGAGGGAACAAGTATTCAACAAATGATAGCTTCAGCAAGACAAAATGAACATGATTTTTGACAAACACACTAAGCATGAGTATTTCAAGGTAAATGACATGGTACTGAAGTGGGACGTGAGGAATGAAGACAAAGGGAAACATGGAAAGTTTTATCATCTTTGGATGGTGCATTCAAGATTGTCTCATATCATGGGAACAACACATATTTTCTACAAGAGCTTAATGGAGAGCTCACTGGTGGGGGGCCTGTGAATGGCAGGTTCCTTAAACATTATCTAGTTTAGTAAGTTTTTTTCAGTCCATCATGTCATTGTAAATAACCATTTTTATTTTTTTCAAAGAAGGTGTTTCGAGTCAGTAGTCAACAGAAAATTGAAGCCCGAAGTGAAGGCCCTAATTTTATGCTGAGTCTGGTCGTAACTGTGTCAAGAGGGTCTGGGATGAGTCTTTTCTGTTATTTTAAAGTCTATAAATCAAATAAATCCCAATGGTCAGGAAACTGATCTGTTTTTCTTTGCCACCTCATCGGGAGGATAGCATCCCCATTGGATCCAGTTGTTAGCGTCGTAATTTTTACAGTTAGAGTCAGTCCTAGATGAGTCATAGCTCATGTGTCAAAGTATGTGAAGTCAGATACTGAGTAACAAATGGGTTGAAATCAACAAGTGGTAGTTCTGGCCCTTGGAGTCACGAAAGGGCATCATAATTAGTCTTGTGCGACTTGTAAAGGTCCCTTTCCCAAAAGATCGAGTCCTGTCAGAAAGAGGGAACTTTCCTGCCAGAGGTCGAGGCCATTTGTTGGAATAAAGGTAACATTGATGGATCTAATGACCATCATCACCTAATTATGAATTCGGAAATGTTAAGAAATCATGATGCTCATATCACATATACTCTACAACTCTTATCATATGTACTTTGCACACTTCAAAGTGTACCCGTCACTCGAGTTTGTTGCACAAATATTCAACCTACTTCCAAAATTCTCGTCACCATGGATTTATCATCCTCTACCATGATTACATCCCTTTCCCATTCAAGTATAAATATTGGTCACCCTGCATGCTTCTCCTTTACCTTCTGAATTTGTGAGTTGTCTATGGTTTTTTCTACAAGTCCTGAGTTCTTTCATTGTGGGAAGGTTGATTTCCATCGTTTGTATTGTGAGTTTGTCCATTCAAGTTGTTGTGTCTCCTTTGTTTTCAGTCATTTCTTGAATCCTGTTGGAGTTCACTACAAGCTAGTGCGTCGAACAATAGTTCTTCTCGTGGTTAGCCTCTCTTCCTTGGAGCCTCTTCTTGTCGCACTGAATTTCTTTCCAGGTCTAAATTCTTTGTCTTGCAACAAGTCTCTCAACGCCTTTCCACCACACCAAAATTTTCCATCGCGCTTCCCTTCTATGAAAAGCCTACCATTGTTGTTTATCATAATGTCGATCTCCTTCTGCGTCCAAAGTTTTCATAGTGCTTGGTGGCTGTGGACTCCTAGAGTTGATTTTTCTTGTCGCTGAAATTTCTTTTCACTGCCATTCCAATAGTTCACTGTGAAGTATATCATTCTCATTTGCTGCACAAAGGGGGTGTTACCATCCATTACTGCATGGGAAAAACAAATACACATATGCATCATGACAACATCCCAAGGCATAAGAAAGAAAGCGCAAAGTGGTAGGGCCTTGAGGTCCAAGCCTTAGGACCTAGCATTAATCAACAAAGATCTAAATATCAAGGCATCTTTTGAACAGGTCGGATGTATACTCTATTGTGAGAAGATCAAAGGATACAATGTGAAGTTGGGTAAATAGTTCTCTTATAGGTTTAATGGGTTCTATGTGACCATCGAGGGAGTCACACTCCAGATGACGGAGGAAAATTTTTCAGCTGCGACAAAGATCACTCAGCTTGGAGAAAATTGTTCTAAAGGCATGCCTTTAGATGCATTATGCTATGAAGACTTTATCAAGCCAAACATCTTGAATGGGAAAATCGGAGTGGGCGATCTGATTCAGTATCTCCGGGTGCCTTTCCAAAAGCTCCTAAAGGTGATTAGAAGGTATTTCACCTTTGAAGGAAGGTTTGACAGAGTATACCCATATCATATCAGGCTGTTGATGCACTTCACAGGAAAAAAGCCTTTGAACTTACCTTTCTTCTTGCATCAAAGCCTATAAAGGATGGCAGACAATGTCCATGCCGAATATGACCAACCGAGGAAGAATTTATTCCATTTTTAATTGATCAAGTTGTTGGTAGTCGAGGAATTAAGATGGATGAGAAAATACTAGGATTCATTTCTAATTTTAGCCGACATCCCTAGATACCCCAAAGGATACTTCCCTCTATCCATCGGGGAAACATCATTTCACAGCACAGGGGAAAGAATGGAAGAGGTCACGAGAAAAGGAAAGGAAATAGAAGACTCGTCATCCCAACAGTAAGCACCCTGGAAAAGAGTCAGGTCAAGGTTGATCAAGAAGCCTGAGGAGATCCAAGCTCCCAGTGAACCACGGACCGAGTCTGTTGCTGAGAAGTTACTCATGCACATTGTTTGACTATAACTTGTTGAAGGTTCAGGTGAGGGAATTAGTGAAAGATGGAGAAGGTCGAGCACTAAAAACATGGAGGTTCATGAGTCGTCGTAGCAGCTGAAGCAAGAGAATCTTGCTATTTCTGAATTGTATCAGGAGAACAAAGAATTGAGAAAAAAGTTGGCAGAAAAGACTGTTGAAGTGACAACGTCACAGAGCCAAGTAGGGAATGTGAATTGGATCAAAATATAGCTTAGAGAGGCGCAATACATGATCATTCAACTACGTGAGGAACAAAGGATGTCAAAGGAAAGATAACATCAAGGAATTTGGACCAGCCATAGATAACATCCGTGCGACTCTTGCCATCGCTCAAGAAAATCTAAAAGGGAATGCGGTATTGTGGAGACAAGTGAAGAATATGAAAAAACGAAATTGGTCTCTTAAGAAAACACTCAGAGTATTAAGGTTGCAGGTGAGGCCAGAGACATGACCCCATTGTTTTTTTAAACGTGGCATAGAATCTTTCTCCCCACATGTCATGTTTCCTACCGAGAAATAAGAAGCCTAACGAGGCACCCGCCTAGTGAATATTCGTCACACAGATGTTGTAAACCCACCTATTGAGGAGGACAAGTGTAAGTGAAACATATGAAATTTTTGGGGGAGATACATGGTCCCCAACCTTCATTTTCACTTGGAGCACATGAGCGACATCCAAAAGACATCCACCACACCAACTCACCATGTGCATACTACAGCTAGTGATCGCACGACAACAACCAAAGCCCGTTAAACTATGTGGTAGAGTTTCTGACAGTGCACTCGATCATTCAAGCACCCCACAAAGAGAAACTTCAATGCGTCACAACCTAATGATTGAATCTTACTTGTGACTGAATGATCAAGACAAAGATGTCGATTATGAAATGATTGGGTGCAATCGAGTTTCCAATTTTACTAAACTCTATTCAAAAGGTCATCGGGCAGGGAACAACCAAAACATAAATTCTAGGAGAAGTAGTTTGAGGCATAGCAACCCAAGGGGCTTAGTTTTTTCTATATTTTATATATTTTCAATGTAATCAAGGTTGGAAAAGTAGTGTAGACAAGAGACTATTGATTGTAATCTTTGAACGCGATTGAAATATAATGCAGAAGTCCTAAGGCTTTGACAAAAATATTCTAATGGTGGTGGTTTGATGTATTGTGATCCCATCTATGTATGTACTTCATGTTTTTTGTATATTCATGCCTTTCCTTTTGTTTAAATTGGAACTTTTAATAAGTATAGAATTCATCGTGCAGTTCTTTAGACTTCGCCATTTAAAGTCTGTGTTTTCTTCTAAGTAAGTTTGAATTCAGCTTTAATGGTTCTTTGAGTTGATTTATTTACTCTTTCTTTCACCACACACAACGAAATTTGAACTGAAAGACCATTTCCTTATTATCCTTTATCCTCTCAAAGTTTTGTTTTCCAATTCATTGATTTCTCTCACTTTCAGGAGGTTGACTCCATAGCCCAAAGTTATGTATTTCCCTGCCAGCGAAACCAAAAATATTTCACAAACACATAAATCTAACTGAAAATTCAAAGTCATAAGCTATTAGAGACTAAGTCTTAGAGAGATCCCTCTCTATATTGGAAAGGATAGTTTCTTGTCTTAAAGTTGGTCTGTAGGCTACCTCTGTCATTTGTTTTATCAGCCAAAACAATTTGCAAAGTGCTAACACATATGCAAGCAAAAATACAAGGTAATTCAATCAAATTAATAAAAGGATAAATTCACATTCAAATCGTTGAAGCAATGGACACATCAAGCTAATATTCAAGGACTCAAAGTATCATCAAGCATTCATATTCAAATATCAATTCAACTTTAGAATTAATATCAATTGTAACTTGCAAATAGTTTTTTTTTGTAATTTTACTTGTATTTTCACACTCTAGTTAAATTGTACTTACAATAGTTCCTTTTGTAAGTTTATAATTAAATCAAACTTGAGTTGAATTTTATTTTTCGGGTGCATTCTCGATTGAACCCAACACCCTAGACTTGATTAAGTCATTGAAATTTTGAGTTAAAATTTGGCAAGGTTGATAGGTTAAAACTCAAACCATTGTAAGCATCACTCTTTGGGTGCATTTTTTGTAGTGTATGACACCCACAAATTCACGAAAATCAAGTGATCGTGATACAAAAGAAACAAGTACAAGTGATCAAGTTCAAGCGAGCGAATACAAGAAAGCGTGATAGTGATGAATAAGATCATGGAATTTGTTTCCCTATTGGAAATTTTGCTAGAAACAAAAGAGAGCAATTCAGTCATCCTAACCAATGAAACATTGGAAAATGTTATTACATGTTTGTGAGTCATGCAAACAAAGGTTCATTTGTTGAAATATCAATATCAACTATTGAATGATGAAATCAAGGATCTAAAAAATTGGCAGCCAGTAAATAATCATGAACTAATCCTCATTCAAAAAAATCCTCTATGTGATAATGATGATGACGAATATGGTCATTCAAATCAATAGTGCACTCAACAACAACTTAGCAAGACAACTCCAGATGCAGATGAAGATGATTTTTTTCAAGTTCAGCATGATCGAGTTCAGTGCAACCTAGGAGAAATCAATTGAACCAGGCCAAAATCATCATACTTAATCAAACAAATGATACGATAACACTAGCCTATGACTTCCACCTTCATCCCATCAACTACATGCCTTATCCTTAAGCTTTCATTAGTCAAATTACCCTTACTCGAATTCTACGAAAACCTAAACTTAGACAACAAATAGACTCTTATATAATCATTATGAACTTGGAATATATAACTCTCTTAGGAACATAGAACTATCAGAGGAATCAACCAATTATTATCAAAACAATAGCAACATAAACCTAGGATTAAAACTATGAAGTTCCTACACTTAGACTTCACTTAGGATCTCTTAGGAACTGCAGCTACACTAATGTAACTCGAACTCAGCTTCTATATTATAACTCAACCTTACTCTTATAGAAAAACCTAGCTCATTCAAGGAAATCCCATAAACAACAACTAGACATAAATACAACTAGAGAAACAAGGATGTAGATTCTATCACAAAAAGAGGAACCAACAACCTCTTCACTGATGAGGAGAGAAAAACACTTAGCTCATCTAATTGGCTCCTCAAGCTCACTTAACTCATTACCCAACAACAATTGTTTCATTCAAAGGTATCATCGTTCAATCAAATCATCTGCTCATTGGTTAGCAAAGAGACTTGGGATTCTTTTCATAGGAGTACTTATGTCTTAGACTGCCAACACTCAAACCGATTCATTAGCTTTATTTGGATTTGATTCACACCTTGGTCCTCTCTCTAATCATTAGGATTTATTCATTTGTATGCATCTGATCTGGATTTATGTAGGAACATAATGAAATACAGAAATACACATAAACACAGAGATGCAGTGGAAATAAGACTTCATTTCATTAATAACAAATGATTGAAATATGCTTACAGACAAAATGGAAATAAACTAGCTAGGGCGCTGGTAGCTTATCTTTGAGAAGAGATGTGGCAACTACTGGCCTCTAAACTGTGTTACAATGAAGCTCGAAGGCCTATTATTATTGAGAAAAAATGGAAAACCCTAAATATCCAAAGACCTAACCCTAGGAGATGAAACGCCAAGACTATGGGCCCCGTTTGGGTAAGTTGGTACATCAACTTCCCGGGGACGTAACTTTGGCATACAGTCTTCGTTTGACGCATTCCATACCTCGTTAGAAAGATCTATCCAAGGACTATATATTTTGGGTGAGAAAAATGATCTACGATCCATGTTTCTCCCTGTTTTCCCAAAAAACATTGTTTAAGGCCTCAAAACAGCTCTGGAAGTTCAGGACCCAAAAAACTACTAAATATAGTAAACTGTGCGGAAACTGAAAAACTGAAAGAAGCAATGGTGGGTGGCCACCAATATCCACTTGGATCAACATCTTGGTCATATTAGGAAACAAATAAGGTAGAATTAGTCATTAGATGAGGAATGAATAAGCCTCCCTAACAGTCGGGAAACCCCCAAGAACCAACAACAACATTAGATAAATGAATTACCTACATCATCGATAATAATTTATCTCAGAATACATCACATATTACAACATTTGGATTATTACAACATGTGGATCCAAGAGAATGCGTCTCAGAATACATCACATATTACAACAACGAATCTAGGTCTCATTATCACGATAAACTAGCTAGTAATAATTACATGGTTTCTCTATCAAATGCATCTAGGTTTTTCTATCTTAATTAGGCACATTGTATCTAGGTTTCAACTCTTGAATTCATTAGGTTTCATTAGTAATTTAATTAGCAACGAAGCCTCCCAAAGGTCGGATTGTAGCAACCTTGCTTCTATGTAAGGATTGGGAGAAATTCATTAGTAAGCATCAAAAGAGAATCAAATAATTTATTCATTGGTTAGAAAAGACAAAACAATGAGGATTTAGCCTCATGTTGGTCAGGTTTATGCAATGCTTTGCTTCCTATATTTATTGGGCTCTTTAGGAAGGAGGAATTAGAAGTCATTCTTTAAGGGATTAGCCTAGGTTTATTATCTGTTAAGAAGGAATAATTTGGAATGATGCATCTCAGGTTAGGAAACACATAACACCATTACAAAGATAACGAACTTTGGCACGGTAAGAATGATAAGTCATGTGGGAAACCAATACAATAACTCATCTCTGTATCCAAAGTGTAGTAGACAACAACTCTATTCATTAGGTAGGAGAAGGTAAATTAGGTGGAATTGCATCTAGGTTCTTACCCTCATAATCACCTAGAGAAATCACAAAGGATGCATCATGTTATTTTCTCTCTTCATTAGGAAGGGAAATCAGCCTCGAATATTGGGTTTGAAATAGGTTCATTCTTAGTATTTTCTCTTGGTTATGAGGTCATTCCTTATATACGGTATTTATTATGGTCACTACATGTGATTCAACATGTAGCGTAGCATGTTGTTATTCAAAATTTATAGAGGAATAAACACTACAAAGTCACAAGAGTGCATAGTTAATAAGGACCATAATGCATTTGTCTCTCATGGACCTATGCATTGTGATTCAAAGATGGGAAAAACTCATACGCCTCGAGTATACATAAGCGGTGTTGTGCTTTCTAGTAACTAGTAGAACTTCACCGACAATATATTGTGACTGACCAATGGGGGTGAGTGTGTAGGGATTCAAAACATAGGCTAATCGCTTAGATATCGATTCTTATTGGCTTAATTATCAGGAGGATTGATTCTTAGCTTGACAGGTATCTTCACTAGTTGCTTGTCTTAAAGAGCATAGAATATCATATTGGATTGGATAGGACTTGGATTGGATATATTGGCATGGGGTGATCTCCAAACCCCTTAAAAGGGAAGGAGGAAGGAGGAATTAGATAGGTAAGTATGAGGAGTCCTTTTCTCATTAAGTTCCAAGGTCTTCAAAATAAATAAATTAGGAGATAGAATCCTTTAGGGTGAGAAATATAAAGAGAGGTTGACTTAAGTGATAAGGAATTCTTAGATTATTAGTTATATTCTTATTTTAGGAGTCTTGAACTAGAGAAAAACCACAAGAGAAGAATTCAATTGGGAGGCATCAATCATGTGGATCTCCGCCTCTCACTTCTCATCACTAGGAATGAGAAATCAGAAGTCTTCATCAGTACAAAGACCAAAGGTGTAGTATTAGTATTGTATTCCTCTTTTTATTGTTATAGGGTATTATTTATATTACTTTAGTTACTACTGCTCCTATAGTTAACAACACCATCCCTAATAAACCTCTAACTCACTCTTGAAGCAAGGTCAAAAAAGCCATTACTATAGAATGAACGCTATCTACAAGGAACAAGAGTCAGTGTCTCTTATATTCTTCTTACTCTTAGATTATTACTCCTTACTCACTCAAAGGAATCCTTGGTCTCTCATAAATATATGGTTAACTAAATAATAGGAACGATAACAATAAGGAATAGACTCTTAGATCATTATTAGGAAACTACCATAACTCAATCAGTCATAAAAAACTCTTCATTACTCAACTTAGATTTCAAGGGATTAGGAAGTCAAGGTATAGAGAGGTTTGGTCCTATTAGCAGCGTATTAGGTTAGATTGGTATAAGTCAGGTTATACAATATTATACTCTTTAGGAATTAGTCTCCTTAGATTATTCTTAAAGGTATAAGGAAAGAAAAGAGTCTTTAAAAATTATATAGGGGACACAAGAAATAAATAAAGATAGGTAATAAGGTGTTCTTAAAATAGAAGCTAAGATCTCTTCTAATTAAAGGTTTAGGGATCTTATGAATACAGTAGGAAATCTCTCATTCTTAAGGTTAGGTATTATGTAATATTCTTTTGGTTGAGAAAGGTTAAGGTAGAAGGAATTCTAAAATTACTTTAAGATGATATTCCTCAATAGAACTCAGAGGAAACTTATAATGTATTCTTAAGCTATTAAATAAGGTTAGATTCTTCTTTTAAAAGGATTGGTTCTCCTCGCTCTCTCGATGGTCAAGCGAGCAATTTCTTATTATTAATTAATTAGATTTTTTTCTTTAACTCAAAGGGATTTTGGTCACTAAAGCATAAAAGATAAGGAATCCTCTTATTAATTAAAGGTATAAATAAGATAATAATAATAAGCTTTAATAAGTAAAAGTAAGGAGACTTAAGTAGTATAAGTAAAGTCTTATGATTCTTCATTCTATTCTTCTTCATATCTTACTCGGGATATATAGGGATATCCCCAAACCCCCAGCAGGGAAATCTCAACCCCAAATAGAATAATTTATCATTACTCAAAGGGAACCAAGGAATAGGCATTTCTCATGTTTCTTATTTGTCATGTACAAGACCTATCAACAAATATATACTTATACCAGGATTAACAACAAACTCCTCTCATTAGTTGAAAACAAGAAGGAATCAATAGTTAACTCCTTACTCTCTAGAAGGAAAATATCACTTGGTATATATGGAAGATAGAACTAGATTAGGAACATAAGGAATAGACTCTTAACTTTTGATTAGTCAACTCCTATAATGTTTAAAGTTGTATCATCAGACATGTACTTCCACATTGGCAGGTGTCTAGCACGTGGAAGTTGTCTAATAGAACCTTAGAAGTTCATTTTATGTAAATGAATGACCTTTTGTAATTAATGGAGGTTAATTAAGTTAAAATCCTAAGTTATTAGCTTTAATAACTTAAGTGAAAATTAAATTAAGTCATAGTCATTAGATCTAAAGTGAACGGGAGATTAGATCTTAGATGTTGATCACTTTGGATAAGATATAGGGAGCCCCAATTAATAATACAATATCTCAGAGGGGTCATTTTCCTAGGACGAGAACCCCAATTAATAATAAAATATCACATAACTAGTTTTCCCATGAGGGTTTTTCCAGGGGTTTTACCCCAAATCTTGTGTGCAATTTGTGATTGGTTTCCGGTTTAATGCTTCCGCTAATTTTTTTAGTTGAGTAACCTATTTGTATTATTATTAAGTAAATTTGGTTTTCTCGTAAATAATATTCTTGTGCTAGGTTACATGAATTTAACATGGTATCATAGCTTCGACTTTGAGGAAACCAAGAACACGAGATTTGTTGCAACATGAATTTTTTTAATCTACAGGGTAAAGGAAAAACAAGGGGAGATCATATATATTGACCGTATGACATACAGATTGATCATACAAAGCATGAATCTACTGAAGACTGTAGGTGTGGATCTAGTGGATTATTGTGTAATCGAGATAAGTAGTAAAATTAGTGTGAGATCAAGATATTACAGAGAATATATGCACTGAAATCGAGTTGTACGCTGCAGATTGCAGAAGGATTGCACGGGTTGTTAAAATTACAACTACATATGCTACTGAATTGACCGTTGGACTGGTCATGTGTGCGGAGGTGACGCATGGGCCGACTGGTGGAAATAGGCAGTTGTGTAGGATAAGTCGTTGTTGAAGGGTTGATCCAAGGAATCAGATGTAGGAACTAGGTGAGAGAGGTCATTGAAGTGTGAGACAAGACCATGCTGGGAGCAGAGTATGAAGGATCATAGAGTATGCTTAGCTAGCATAGGTGAGAGAGGTTTTTGAAGATGTGGGGAGGGTGGAATTTCACACAGGAGAAGTAGGCTTGAACCATCAGTTTGACGTCTGCAACATTCACATTTGGATTTTTCGGTGGGGATCAGAGCAACCTTCATTCGCAGATGCTGGGTGGAGGGAGCCAAAAAGAGTAATTTGTGGAGAGGGTGACTACAGAGGCATAAAACCACCAGCAGTTAAAGTACCTATGGGTAGAGGAAGTAGGTCGTGGACCATCCCACCAACCACCAAAGCAACCTTGATTGTAGACATGATACCCGTTGATTAAGCTACATAGAGGAGGCTCAATCTTCCAGGGGGAAGACAGGTCATAGTCATCATCCAGGGGGATCCGCACGGGACTAGCAAAGTTTGTGGGGTGTCAAATGGGTCGGATAGACAAAAAATGTCGTTATCAAGGAAACCAAATCACTAGCAGAGGAACTAAAGCTCCGAGCAGGTCCAGGTAACACATCGCAAATGGGCAGACTACCCAAAAAAATTTGGGTAGCGAGGTGATTTGTTGGGAAATGGGATAATATAGTCAGGAAATGGCCAAGACAGATTTTTCAACATAGAGAAGGACCCAGGTAGCCATGGGAAAGGATGTAGGCAGCAGGAAACAGGACTGGGCAGCAGGTCCAGAAGGTCAAGACTTTGAGTTTTCAACAGGTTGCCAAGATGGAAACATTAATAATTTGATTCAAAGATAGGTTAGATGGGCTGTGAAACTACAACCCATGGAAGGATAAGATCATGTTGGTGCTGATGGAGAATGGAATTTGGGAGTTTTCCAACTCCATCATGGCGCCACCAACGGATCCAAAATAGTTTTTCGTCCATAAACTAAAGGACATGAAATCTAGGAGGACAACCCTAGATGGAGTGAAGGATCAATTAATCCCTCACCTGTGAGGAAAGAACTCAACCAATGAGGTGGGAAACTTTGAATATCTTGTTTAAAATAAAGAACGAGAATTGCAAGATGGTGTTGAGAGAAACGATTAGGGAAACGAAGATCAAAGGATCAGAGATAGTGAAAAATTGTCTCACCGGGATTCGACAGGTTTGAGATGAGCTGGAAGTGGTTTGGGAGATAGTGTCAAATTCAGAGTTGGTGAGGATGATGCTGAATGGATTCACTAAGGAGTGGACATTGTTCATCAAAGGGGTTGTGACACAAGAGAATCTCCCTAATTGGTCAAGGTTGTGGGATGACTTTGTTCAAGAGGAAATTTAGGATGATGATTTAAATGAAGGAAGAAACAAGAAGTATGAGGAAAATGTAGCTCTTTCCAGCCAAGTCAAGAAGGGAAAGGGGGAGGTCTAAAATAACATAGGTGGAGATTTTCCTTCATAATCAGCCACACGGAGAGACCCAAGTAAGGCCAAATGATTCAACTATCATAATAAGGGACATTATGCTTCACATTGTCCGGAAAGGAAGAAAGGAGAAAACAAGATGCAACAGGAGGTTTTTGTGATAGCAGAGGCTCAAGAAGATGAGTTTTCCAAGAAGTTTCAGGACGGGTTTTGCCATGTTTCCCAGCTTTCCATGGGCACTTTACCAGTGAATGTGTTGTTGATTGATAATGGAGCCACATGTCATATGACAAGAGAATGGGATTTATTTGAGAGATTCACAGAATCACAATCAGACGTGCATATGGACCTTGGTCTGAACACCAAGCATGCAGTGAAAGGATCTGGAACAATTCTATTTCATATGGAGTTAGGTGGCACATTGCGAATCACAAATGTGCTATGGCTGGAAAAGCTTAGGTGGAGTGTTTCTCTCAGTCCCAGTAATTGAGAAGAACGGATTTAAAGTATCAGTTCAGAATCAATGGGCATTGATCAAACCCAATGGATCTAGCTCAAGGGTGGTCTTTGGAGTTAGAGAGAGAAACTTGTACAAGCTAAAGGGTCAACCTATGCGAGCTATGGAAAGAAGCAATAGAGTGACAAAGGACAAAGAGAAGGGGGCTCCAAAGGTTGAGCATCTCAGAGGGAGTCTACCTTCAAGTTCAAGTGGAAAGGATGATCCTTCCAAGTCTATCTCAAAGAAGCACTCATGATATGAGATAACCATGAAATATTCTCATAAGTAAGAGGCTTCTAGGAGCATTATCAGAGAAAAGTCTTCATAGACAGTTCAGAGCGAGTCAGTTGGGATAGATTTCGAGTCAAAAGGAGCAGCGAGATTTGGCAAGGTAGCAACTTTGATAGTGAAGATAAATCCATCTCCAAGTGGCAAAAGTACCTTCCTCACTAAGAGGGAGTGTCGAAAGTTGTAGCATCGGACATGTACTTCCACATTGGCATGTGTCTAGCACGTGGAAGTCATCTAATAGAACCTTAGAAGTTCATTTTGTGTAAATGAATGACATTTTGTAATTAATGGAGGTTAATTATGTTAAAATCCTGACTTATTGGCTTTAGTAACTTAAGTCAAAATTAGATCAAGTCTTAGCCATTGGATCTAGAAGTGAAGGTGAGATTAGATCTCAGTCTTTAATCACTTTGGAGATCTTGGGTTTTGGTTCAGGGTTTGATTTGTTCTAATATAAATATTATAAAAAGGAAGCTAAAAGGAAGCTAAGGTGAGAGGACAAGATGCAAGTGAGGTAGAGACTAGACATAGAGGGCGAGCTTTCAGGTGTGTAGGTGAAAGGATCCAATGGAAAGAGATAAAGTGACAACAGGGGTTTTAGTATCCTTGAGGTTTATGAGGCTAGGATGATTGTTGTAATTGTAATTTCCTTAGAGGGGTTACTTTCCCAGGATGAGAGCCCTAATTCATAATAAAATATAAGAGAATTGGTTTTCAGCAAGGGTTTTTCTAGGGGTTTTACCCGAATATCATGTGCACACGTTTTATGGTTTTTGTTGTTAATGCTTTTGTTGATGTTTATTAAGAACCTAGTTGTATTTTGATTCAACAAATCAATTTTTCTCAGAATTAACAGTCGTGTGCTAGGTTCTATAAAATCAATATTGTATCAGATCCAAGACTCTAACTAAGGAACCATATTTGTGTTAGAATATAAAACATTGTGCTCATTTTACCATTGACAATACCCTTGTCACCCAACCATAGGCCGAAGATACCCTCCGAGCACCTTGACCTTCACAGAGAAGAGAATCTTGGTAGAAATCCATTAGCTAAGAGAGGTGAATGCACCAAGCAAGAAGTAACCAAGTTGATCAAATAGTCCCACCCAAAAGCTGGCACAATACCTTCCCCAGGACTTGCGCACAAGACTGCAACTGCACTACATAGAACTGCCTCTCTGCAACTACTGAGAAGTGTGTCAAATGAGAGACTGGCACCCTGTATTTATAGTGGTTCTTGCAGACTTATTGGGGCCGAATTCTCCTTCTGGGTACTAATTAATTCATATTAATTATATTTTTGCAGCCGACATCTTGTCTATGGTTTCCTTCATTTATTTTCTTCATTCCGAAACATTCTAATATTTTCAAAGGTCACAATAGAGGTTCATACCTCCCGAAGCTACCATAATTTCAACACTCCCTCCTAGCTAGGGAGGTATGGTCTTGAGCACAAACTGACCATTCAATTGGTAGTATCACGAGCACCATCATTATTATCGAACTGGATAATCTCCTATGACAACTGATACAATATCAATTGATAGAACACAACTGTGTCTATCCACAGTAGTACACAACTACTCAAACTGTGACACATAGTCACAATCAGTGGAACATATCCACCACAGTAGTATATCTCTACTATCTGGAGACAGACAGTCTCCATAACAATCATCTGATGACAACCTGCACAGAAAATATTGTTAAAAATAACTTGAACCATCTGAGCCAATATTTCACTCACATCTGTGAGATCTAAAAGAATATCTGCCCTCAGTATAGAACATCAACAATGGGCTATTTTCCCTATTCTTCTCAAACAAGGAAGAATGATTGTTTCTTATTTCTGAGCCTGGACCATTCCTCACCCTGGGACATTCTTCCTACACTAATCAAAGTGCACATTGGAGAGAATGTATAAACCCTAAGGAATGTCTATCCCCGATTGCTAAGCCTGGACCATTCCCCACCCTGGGCCATTCTTCCTACATTAATCAAAGTGCACCCTAGAGAGAATGTATAAACCCTAAGGAATGACTGTCCTGACCATTTCCTCTGTTAACCATAAGAGGAAAAGACTGTCTTGTATCAACCTCCAAAACATACCATTCCTCATGTTAACCACAATGAGAAATAGTTGTCTGGCGAGGCGGGCCAGTCTTCTTGAGTAACCCTCAAGAAGAGAGATTACCTTAGACCACTCCCAATGTTAACCACAATGGGAAGTCGTTGTCTATGATACATCAACAATCTAGACCATTTCCCATGTTAACCATAATGGGACATCGTTGTCCGTCAGAAATCTCAATCCACTTTCTGAACAAGAAAGAATATGCCCAACTGGGCTATTTTTCAATCTCGAAAATAGATGTCTTCAATAATATTTTCAATGCTCGCTCCCAACCTGGAGAGTCATTTCTTCCTTTTAAACTAAGGGAGTTATTTCCATGATCCCCATGTTCTCTCAGAAATATGAAAACTTTATTTTGGATAGAGGTTTTGTCAGGATATTTGTTGTCTACTCATCAGTGGGGATATACTCGAGCTTTACCTCTCCTTCTTGGACTTTATCTCAAATAAAGTAGTATTTGATCTCAATGTGTTTCAACCTTTCATGAAACATGGGGTGTTCTGATGATCTTATACAACTCTGATTATCACAATATATTATGGTCGATTCTAGAATCTAATCAAATAAATCAGAGATTAGCTTTCTTAACCATATTGCTTATGTGCATGCTTCACATGCTACCATATACTCTGCTTCTGTTGTGCTGAGTGCGACAGACTTCTGTTTCCTGCTGCCCCAAGATATCATAGCAGAGCCCAAGCTAAAGCATATACCTGAAGTGCTCTTTCTGTCTTCTGCACTTCTTGCCCAATCAGAGTCTGTGAATCCATGAAGTTGGATATCATTGGATGCGATATATTTCAAGCCATAGTTTATTGTCCCATGAATATATCTTAATACATTATTTGCAGCTATCCAATGTTCACGTCTTGGTTCCACCTAGAACTGGCTTAGTGTATTTACGACAAAGCAAATTTATGGTCGAGTATTTACCAAATACATCAATGACCCAATTAGTTGTCGATACAGAGATGGGTCCACTGGATCAGAATCTTGATCTTTCACTTTTCTTATATCCACATTCATAGGAGTGTCCATGGACTTACAATCCATCATTCCAAATTTCTAAAGGATCTTTATTGTGTACTTTCCTTGTCCAAGGAATACTTCACCATGCTTCTGCCATACTTCTAGTCCCAAGTAATAGACCTAGATCTTTCATATCAAATTCAGAAGCCAATTCCTTCTTGCACTGGATGATGAGAGACTCTTCACCTGTTATGAATAGATCATCAACATATAGTAGTAGGATTACAGGTGCATTGTCCATGAATTTATAGTAAAGGTTTGGATCTGCATGACTCTTGGAGAAACCAAGTCTTGTTAGATAGCTATCCATTCTGGCATACCAAGCCCTTGGAGCTTTCTTCGGTCCATATAGATCTTTCTTTAATATGAAAACGTGAGTATCTCTGGAATGTACCTCAAACCCTTGAGGTTGTTCAATATATACATCTTCTTCAATAGCTCCATTGAGAAAAGTTGTATTTACATCCATCTGATGTAAAATCCATCCCATGGAAGTGACAAGAGATATGATAGCTCTGATGGAAGTATATCTAGCCACCGGAGCAA
>CBVK0100589993.1:0-14656 GCA_900067695.1 Picea abies | reverse complement strand
TAAAGATTCCATTTCTTTCTCTCATCATAGGATCACAGATGTGGATGGACAACCAGGGATCTTTTAAGGCTTCTCTTCGAAGAAGACTTCTTCTGTGGTTGAACTGAACACGTACTGTCTTTCATGGCTGCTATCATGGATATATACTTCATCATCTTCAATGGATCATAGGATGAGCTCCCTCCTAATCCTTTCTTCATGTATGAGTGCATATAATCGGCTCCCTCCGTCTGATAGAGTCCATGCTTCCGTCTACATCCTTATTGTCTTCTGCAATATCTAATTGGCTCTCTCTGTCTAGCAGAGTCCACGCTTCCGTCTTGTTGTCTTCTACAAAAACGTTATAAGTCTTTCTTTGACTTCTTTCTGTCTTTGCTTCTTCTGATTCTCTTCATGATTGATTCAACGTATTTCATCCTTTCATGTGTATTATCTAATGATATCAATCCTTATCTTGTTGTTCTTCCATAGGTATAGTTCTTCTTGGAATACATTATCTTTCAAGGGATAGATATACAATATATGTACAGAGACGATACAAACGAGATATGTACAAGAAATAAGAAGAGTATTGTTACCCTTAGAAGAAGAAGTCTCTTTCATACTGCTTAGTCTTCTTTGTAGGTTCCTTTTTCTTCGGCAACTGATGCTTCGTGTTTCTCCTTCCTTTTCCTTCTTCAAACACTAGTTCCACGATCTTTCCTTTCACGATATCCAACACTTTATTCTTGGCAAGGATGAGGTCAATCCTTGTCTTCCACACTCTGAAGTTAGAGGCTCCATCTAACTTGTTCTCTGACTTCATAGAATAAGTCATGGCTGCTTTGACTTGGTCTTTGACCACAAACTCAAACTTGACATCTTGGCTTGCTAAGAGTACCAGGAGATGCACTAGGCTAGGGCGCACTGATCTATCCGGAGATTAGGTCAATCTCTTCACTTAAGGTGCCTCAACAAGAGGTTTAGGGTTTCTGCAACTGCACCTGCTAGTAACCCTAGCAGCAGTGTCTTGGAAGCTGCTTCTGCCAGTAACCCTAGCAGCAGTTCCTCAACGAGCTCAATATCCTAGCAGCATAGCTATGTTTCCTTCCAGCGTTTAGACTGAATGAAGGAGGTGTGGGCCCATAACCTGTTAGAATATAATGGATAGTGCTCATTTTACCATTGACAATATCTCTATTGTCACCCAACCATAGGCAAAAGCCACCCTCCGAGCACCTTAACCTTGACAAAGAATCACTCCGGAAGCAAACCCTAGGCTAGATAGCCAAACAAAGTGTAGTGCACCTTTCCCCAAGGATAGCGCACCAACAAGAGTTGATCAGATGTTCCAAACCCTAGCCAAGAGATAGTCCAAGCGTAACTGCTAGTTGCAGCAGCTGCAACGGTAGCTCTCCTCCAAACCTACGCAGAAACTGGGCAATTGCAGTGAGCACAAGTGTTGCTTTGCAATTCTGAGACTGCCTACCAGAATGAGAACTAGCCTCTTGTATTTATACTAATTCTAACTAACTGCCTGGGCCGACTTCTCATTCTGGGTATCTGTCTGTTCAATATATATTATTATTTTTGGCCGACTTCTTCTCTTGGAGGCTAATAACCTAATATAATTTATCTTCTTGAGTCAACAAGTCTTCTAGGGTTATTAGCCAACTCATTAGGGTTTCTTCTTGCTTCCCGGAGTACTCTATCCTCGTCAAGTTTACACGTGGAGGTAAATACCTCCCGCAGCTACCATAATATCAACATTACTTATGTCAAGCAAGCCCTTTTCTAAGTCAACTAAGACTAGTGCCTAAGGTTGGGCAAAGGGGTCAACTAATGTTTGAGGGAGTTTGATTACAAAAGATTACAAAGGTACAACTATTCCACAACAATAGTTAGATACAAATACTTTCAAAAATAAATGATAGATGTTACAACAATATGATCAAGAGATATACAACAAGATACACAAGATACAAGAAAACAAATTAACCAAGTGCTTTAATGTGTAGGAATTAAAAAGATTCAAAGCATTAAGATCATCCACACTAGACCAAGCATGCCCCAATAGCACTTACTCTATTGGACTGCTTGCAACCACAACACTTAAGATCCAACAAGAAGATGCCTCCAAATGGGATGCGCTATCTCTTGAGGGATCACACCATAAAGAGCATTAACCAAATGAAAAGTTTTACAGGGACAAATGCTCCACAATATAAAAGTTGACACTTAGATAATTAATCCACTAAACAAAAGGAAAAGTACTTGCATGTAAAATTAAAAGAGATATGTGCTTGCAAGTAATGTTTTAACAACCATAAGATGTACCAATGAAAGTGATGCCCCAAAATACTAAGTGGATTAAAAGTTGTTTAAATATTTTTAAAGATTGAATTACCCCTAGCTAAGTGTCAAACCAAAATCCTCCTCCCCCAATTACCAAATGGTTGTCGAATGCTCGAGAAGTGAGGCAACGAGGCCTACCTTAGCTTCACAAGTCAACCCTAAAGATCCGAGTACTCCAGGAGAGGACGTCGCACGCCATGAGACCGTCCTCGACCTAGCACCTTCCGTTGCCTTCCTCAAACCTTGTTTTAGATGGCGAAGATGGTGGATTAAGGTGTCCTATTAAGTTTATTAAGTTGTTATACCTATGGTCTAAGTATTTTAGTGTGTTTAGGAGCGTTTGGGTAACTTTTACTTGCCTTAAAACAGTGAATTAATGTCAAAACCGAAACTTTAAAAACAACAAAAGTTGTGTTGTAAATTATGAGATTGAAGCATGTAAACACATATAGAACATGTAAAGAAATGTTGAAATGAAAAAGTTACTCTCACATTATTCACTTAACCATAAACATTTGCAAGCTTGAAAGGAATGAATGCTTTGAGCGGACAAGAAGAACTTGCCAATAAAAGAGAGGGTTGCCTTAATTCATCATCACTTAACCATGTGTGTTATTGCATTAAGAACTTGTGCTAAGAAATGAAAAACACTTGCTGAAATGAGATTGTGCCCCTACACCATATACATGCCCCAAATATACTTCAAACTTAAATGATAGCAAATGCTTTAAAAGACAAGATGATTGCAAATTAAAGAGATTACTTTTAAAACAACACTATTCAACCATGTGATATTGCATTAGAACATGTGCTATGAAATAAAACTTGAAGGAACTTAAAGCATGCAAATAAAATTATGCCTCAAGGGCTTAAGCTAAGATCTAGTATGTGTATGTGAGATCTACTTCTAGAAAATTTTAACCATATGAGCATAAGGAAATCAACAACACATAACTATTCTAGCCATACTATATGGGGGTTGGCTTAGCCAACTACTCATCCAAGGTGTATGCAACCATGAGATATAACTTGAAATGGAAAGCAAAAACACAAACCACTCACAATGGCACAAGGTGGAGGCAAACCTACATTTGTTGTGCCAGAGAGGGTTGAAGTGCAAAAGAAACTACTACTAACACAAGACTAGCCACACAAACTTGTCCTAATGACAAGTGGGGCAAAAGAATAACAAATTGCTGAAAAGTAAAACTATGCCCTAGCCTCACGATTTTGAGGGGTTGGTTGTGCCAATCTCTCACCCAAGGTGTAGGCAAAAATAACTTACAACAAGTGAAACTAGATACAAGAAATGCAAGCCTCAAGGGAACTTCCTGGGGGCTTGCTACAATGCTAGAAAGATGTGGGAGAAATGTGAGATTCGTTACCCACTCAAAAGAGAGACTTTTGGAGTGTTGTGTGACCGAATTTGGGCAGCATAACCCCTTGACCTGGTAAGAATCTGCAAAAACCAGCAAGCTATTGCTTGCTGGAAATGCTGCACAACACAAAAAGGTTAAGAAAAATTTATGTTTTTTAGGCAGAAATTTTTCACATAAAATATCCAAGTGAAAGTTTATTTTAAATGACCTATCTATGATAGTTAGCAAACTGAAATACGAAATGGAATGAACAGAAAATCGGATTAGAAAAGTAGTGGAGTTTAAGTAGGCTTTGAGGGAAGACTCCTCCTTGAGGCTATCCCAAAAACACCCAAGAGGTAAACCTACACACTTGAAGCAAAACGTGAGGTACAAGAATGGATAATATGGTTGAATGAGCTAACAACATAAACTACTTTACATCACTAGCCACCCAACATATTTAGATCAAACAATAATACTATTTTCTTAACCTACCCAAGTAAACTACTTTACTCAAGAAATCCACTCAATACAACACAAGATGCAAAAGCTACAACATCACCTCATGCGCAAGAAGAAACAAGACTACTCTTTGTTGCTTCAAATCCTCCAAAGCTTCTTTATTAATCCAAAAGGAGATTCTTGCAGCAACAAGTTGCTCCAACACTCTCAAGAGCAAAATGGGTGGATGCAAGATGAACAAGAAAGAGAGATGGGGCGAAAATCCAGTAGCATAACACTAGCTCAAGATATGGTGTAGAAAAGAATGAGGGAGGGGTTCTATTTATACCCAAAGAGGCAAAACGACCCCTCCTAGATCAATGCCAAGTGTTACATCCAAGCCACGAGGGGGAATCCCAAGGAGAGGGGCGCACCATCTAGGGTTTGGCATGGATAAGTGAGGTGGATGGGTGAGTTGGAGTGTGGGATCAAGCAAAGGGGTGAGGTGATAGGCTAGGAAGGGCACACTACTAAAGGGAGGGGCCCACAACTCAATCAAAGCATATTTAAAAGGTTTCCACATGAGGGGGGGCGTGAAGGTATGAGCAAATGAGTGGGTAAGGGGGTGTGTAAAGGTTAGGAGGTGGGTTGGGTAGGTTAGTAATCATCTCTCTCACCTTTATCCATCTTTAATTCACCCCATTAGCTCAAAATTACAAAATTGACATTTTACCTATGTCATGACTTAGCAATTAAAATTGTTGTTTTGATTGACTGAGACTCCTGGTGGACAAACACCTAGCAGAAGTTGTCCGACTGAGTTGAAACTTGGTCCAAGGGGGGTCTCATTCCATTTCTTTTGAGCACAAATACCCCTATCAAAAGCCCAAGGACCTAGTTTTTACAATATTTGCTCAAAAACAATTAATTAATTAAATAATTAAACTTCCAGCCTTAGGAAAATTTAATTAAATTTAATTAATTAAAAAAAACCTATCTAGACTCAACGGAATTCCGCGAAACTTTCTAAGATTTCATACATGGTCATTTACATCATTCCTAAACAATAGCTACCAGAGGATAACTCCATTAGAACGCCCTTCACCACTTTGGAGGAATTATTGCTAGTGTGAGGGAAAAACTCAAGGGAAATTAATAAGGCTAAAAAGCCAAATTAAGAACCTGAAGATAAAAAACCCTTGGTGAAAGGAACTCTCCTAATGAATAAATCCCAAGGTAACTGACCTAACTATGACCCATGTAGACCTCTTACATTATTAACCCACGCATGGGGTGCGGAAATTCCATTTACAAAAATGTGTGTTGGAGGCATAAATTGCCCAGTAGAACCAAATAATCTTCGACATACTAGTATTTGATGATGCATCTCTTCATGGTACATGGAGTTGACCCCCTAGTTGAATAGGGCAGTCAACAAGGCTATTGGCCACCTAAGACCTAGAAGTGAGCATGTACTCTAGAGTGTTTTTTTTAGTTGTTAATTATTTTTTTTGCTTGCCTTTGTGAATGATTAAACAATTTCTAAGTTTTTTCACTCAAAAAACTAGCTCCAAATCCAGAGTATGTGCTGGCGATCAGGTCTTGGCATGAAAAATCCAATGTCTAGTGTTTAAATGTATATGAGCTCATACTAGGACATATTGATTGAGTCATTTGGAAATTGCAGCTAGGTTTGATAGGTTTTTTTAAGTTTTAGTGAATTAATTAAATTACCGCAAAAATGGAATTTATTAATTCTGAGTCAATAAATTGTAAAAATATGGCACAAACATTGTCAGATGTCATATTTACAGTCGTTTTCTAGTCCAGAATACCATGTAAACCCCTATTTCCCATCTTTTGAGACAAAAAAAGTGATTATCACTAAAAAAATCAAATTTACTCGAAAATTATGGAAAAGGGGTAATTAAATTAATCTCATATTTTTTAGGAGAACTGGGGAACATGTTTGAAACATGTTTTTCTCCTGTCCCCAGTCAACTGGAAGCCTAGGCGAGTTAGCTAGAGGTAGGGTCGACTTGATTGAGATGACATGGACATGGGGGAGATCCCAATGTGGGAACTCGACCCCACATTCTTAGTTGGTGCATTTCTAGAGCATGGGCACATATCCCAATGGCCCACGCATTCCCTAACTACCCCTTCACTCACACTCACTCCCACTCTCACCTCACATCACTCACCCTCCACTCCACCTTACTCCCCTTCACCTTCCACCACTCCACATACACTACACTCATCTCCCACGCATCTACCCATTCACTAGTGCACCACTCCCTCATCACCCACGCATTTCCTAAACCCTAACCCTAACCGTAGCGCATCTCTACTTAGGAATTGTCACCTCAAATGCTATTTAAGCAGGGTCGACCTCTCCTTAAACTAGTTCGGTTTTGGGCAGCTATTGTATCATTGTTGAATCTTTCTTTTGGAATAATAAAGACTTTGGAGCTATCTTTGGTGTGTGGAGTCAAATGTCTGGATGAATGTTGGATATACATGAGGTGATGTTACATTGATTTTATGCATATTGTCTTTGCAACTTGGCTAATCATAGGGATATTACTATCTAGATGGAGTAAGTTTCTTATTTTGTTTACTATCTAATTTACTTGTTAATCTATGCTTAATATTGCATTGCATGTGTGTTTCTATTCAAACTAATATGCTCTTGAAGTTTTCTGTGTAGAAAAACACGAAGTACAGGAATTTGCAGGTATCAATGTTACATGCAGGATCATCCTCTTGGAGAGGCAAAGGATCCCGTTT
The DNA here is from genome assembly GCA_900067695.1 of Picea abies. NCBI lineage: Eukaryota > Viridiplantae > Streptophyta > Pinopsida > Pinales > Pinaceae > Picea > Picea abies. Next base: position 7,730 of record CBVK0100589993.1, on the reverse strand, counting down.
GCTTCCTCTTTTCTGTCCAAGAAGTTCTTAAAGAAGGCATTCACCCTCTTCTTCACATCAAGGAGAACCCCATAGCCCAAGTGTTCCAGGCTCAAGTAGAAACTCCGAAAATCGATAAACTTCTTTCCCTAATCATTTTATTTGATTGCATGTTGCTTAGAATAGTTCTAAGGTTTATTTTAAACATCTAATGGCTGCATGCACTTACTTTCTAGATCTAAGTTTTAATTTGTCAATTTCAAAGAGTAGATCTAGTCAAGTTTTAAGCATTTTTTGGTCTTTTTTTAACCTAAATCTTAGATCAAATTATTGTTTGGTTTTAACTTCATTATCAAGCTATCTAGAGGTCTTATGTTTTCTGTTTTAAAACAGAAAACATAAGTCACTAGAAGGGCCTATATTAGGGTTTTTTTAAGTGTCAAAAAGTCCCAAAAAATCTTGATTTTGCCTTAGATTTTTTTCAAAAAAATTTGATAAAAATTTTTATAGTTTGAAATTTTTTTTTCATCAATTTCTAACTTAATTTGTTTGTTGTTTTCATGCAGCAATAACAGGTCCAAGAGGAGACTCTGCCAGTTTTGGGCAAAATCAAGGCTTCTGGGGCACCCTGGGGGGTTTTAACTTCGTCAAACGAAGTTTTCCTTTCTTCTATCTCTTTCTTGTATTTCTTTAAACGATTTAGTTATAAGAATCCTTTTCTTTCTAAAGAGCTAAAAGCTTAAAGAGAACATTGGTTCTCTGTTGTAATAGTGCAATAAAAATGGGCCCTTTTGTGTCCAGTTTCTGCATCCCCATTAGGGGGATTTGTGTCTTTGGTTCGGTTTCTCTCTTTCTTGTGATGGATGAATGCTTAAAATCTATTAATCAAACACACAAGTCAAGTACATCGAACACACAATAAACACTCTAATTTTTATGCATGTTAACTAAATCTCAAATCTATCATGCATGCTTAGTTAGTTTTGCTTCAAGTCTTTTTTTCAATAATCTTGCAACCGTGTTTGAATTTCTAAAGGTATCTTGTAATATTTCTCTCAACTACAAAGCATGGTACTTAAATCTAATTGTTGCAAATCTATATCCTTCCATTTTCAAGTGTTTGTGCAAGTATTTCAGTTACAAAGCAGGGTGTATGATTTATCTCTTTCAAGCTTTTATCAAAATAATTGAACCTTGCTAGCTTAATAGGACAATCTCTAAAGTTGTTATTTCATTGGGAGGAAAACGCCTAAAAGTGACCTATGAAGTAAGACGGGTTACCCGTGTTGTACATCCAGCACTTTTAGTGAGTTTACTGGTGAAACCATTTGGGTTTTGGTAAACTCTCAGCAAGTCCAAGCAAAGAGCTAGCCTCCTAAGGGGCCAAACACTCTTCACTAACTAAACACAAAATTTACATTAATAAAATCTTCGATCTACACTGCCCACGACTCCTTTTAAGGCACTGGTTAAAAAGTATATCTATTTATCTGATGTGAGCAGTTACACTTTTGCATCTTGTCTAACTTTTATGCTCTTAAATCTTGCAAATATTGTATCCTTTGATTTATGAGTGTTTTATGAGCAAAGTACTTTATGATGATGATAAATGCTAAGTGTTAAATGATCTAATTTTATTTCAAGCAATAAAATCCTAGACTTAAGTGTTTTTTTACTTTCTTAGTTATAAAGCCTTAGATTTATTTTTCATAGGGACTACCCCCCTTGGCTTCGCTAGGAGTTGGCCTAGACGGAGGAGTTGATGATCAGGTGACCGAAACTTGCCCCCAAGAACACACCGAGTGGATTGAATATTTCTTCCACGTTACCCCGGGTGTGTATAAGGACGGCAACAAGGACCTTGCTCTTTGGACAAAGGGAAAGAAGAAGACCGACCGGGGATGTCGGCAGGGTCCCAAGTTTGGGGCCCCACCACAGGGAGGAGAGAGCAGCAACAACAGTGGGCAGAAAAGAGACATGAGCACAGTGAGATGCTTTGTTTGTGGAGAGATAGGTCACTATGCAGGACAGTGTCCCAAGAAGAAGAAGAAGAAGCAGGATGTATCAGCAGCGACAACAGAGGAGATAGAGTTCAGTGATCATTTTGTGAGAGAGTGTGCATTTGTGACTACCTTGTCTGCTATTACACCATCTAGCATTAGATGGGGAGACAGAGTTGAGGAGGACCGCCTGACTCACAGCAGTGATTCAAAGGGAGAGCAGACTCAATATCCTTGGACTTCATCAGAGTGGGTGACTGGTCCACCCATGATAACTACAGTTTCAGAGCAGCCGAGCAAACAAAGAGTTGGTGCTACAGCTTCAGTGCATCAGAGGTTGATGAGGAGGAGTAGCAGGGCACCATGGAGGCTTGAGCCTCACTTAGCTTCTGAGACGAGCAGATCAGGTTCTGGATCCACTTCAGGTGGAAGTTACTTGGCGAGAGGCCAAGTTGATGACTCTTGGTGAGATACCAAGAGGGGGAAACTCTTGGTGAGATGCCAAGAGTAGGTGGAAATCCTTGGTGGGAGACCAAGGTGGAGATCTTTGGTGTGATGCCGAGATCTAGGTGATCTTGGATAGATGGAGAGTCAGTTCCATTTATAGATCACACAGATTGAGTAGATCTGTGACAGAGTCCACTTTCAGTAATCAGGGTACAGCCATACTCACCGAGTTTATGCCAGGAGGCAACCATGTCCACTATAGGGATGATGTTGGTGGTGACGAGCACTTTCCTCGGTAAGGGGGAGTGTTGAGATTTGGGTACCTTGGAAAGTGGTCCCCATGTACTTATGAGTCTCTAAGAACAAAGGGGGAGACTTTTACCCTTGTACTATGTACTTTCACTTTGACTTAAGAGATTTAAGTCAAAAGTGAAATTTGGTCATTTTAGCCTAAAGTGACAATTAATTCACAAAGTGGGTGAATTAATAGACATAAAGTGGAAACTATGGAAACTTAAGTGAAATGGGTTTTGAGTTGAGATATATGTGAGATGATCTCAACCATTGATTAGGGATGAGATGAGATGATCTCATCCACCCATCTTTTAGGTTTCCTTATGCTTCCTAAAGGAGGGTGCAAGGGGCAAAGGAGAGTTCATTCCTTGTTTTTTTCACTTGAGGAGAAGTAGGAGGAGCAAGAGGATGAGAATAGTTGCATTGGGAGAGGCTAGCTAGGGCGCATTCTTCCATGGAGAGAGGCATCTAGCTTGGAGTCTCAGTTATTTAGTGGGGTTCTTCCAGTTCTGAGGAGGGCGCACTTGAGGAGGAGGGCACATCATCAATGGGGAGGACTTACACCTGTCAGATTGCAGTGAGGTCTGTTTCAGAGGGAGGCTACTCATCAGTGCTTGATTACTGTGGAGGGGTTTCCAGATCAGAGCTTCCAGTTGGCATCTGCAGTAGATTCAGTGGAGTTGGTAGCATTTATGAGGGGCGCACCATGCTAGGGCACACTTGCTTGGATTGGACTTGTATTTCAGCTTGAGACAAGTTGTTATTGTAACAGGTTCATCTATATTTTGTACTTGTTGTATTCCACCATCTATTCTCCTCATTTATAGACATATATCCCAAACTGGTTTTCCCCGGGGGGGGTTTATCTAGGGTCATGTTGACCAAAAATACCTGTGTCAAATTTATGCATGCTTAGAAGTGTAGATCACCATTTTAAAGTTCAAAGATCTAGAGGTAGTGTTATGTGTTTTAATGTATTATGCATGTGCTAACATTGAGTAAAGAAAACACTTGCAAGGGCACCTTAAAAGAGCACTTAACCATTAAATATTGAGCAGAAAGTTTGATGATTGTTTGTTGTCCTAAAACAACAAGAGAAGACAGCCACACAATTGAAACTTAGATCCATACTAAGGTCAAGGAAAGACCTTAGATGGCAGCCTCATAGGACCTCAGAAAATCTACAATTGACATTCTGAGTCTTGACCAAGCCTTTAGCGAAAAGGAAGTTTGAATCATTCAGACACGAATTGGTACAAAATTCTTTCTTTTCTAAGAGGGAGTGTTGAGATATGTAGATTGAGCAGAAAATTCTTGCACAAGTTTCAATGTGATTATGCAGGAAATGGTTCAAGAAATTTCATTGGTGACCATCTTTGCAAAGTGGTCATTAATTCCATCTTGTAATTTCACTTGAAAAGTTAAAAAAATATATTGAAAGTCTAATGTTTTGAAGTCGACTTAGTCTTTGGGATTTAAATGAAATGTTCTAGAAGTTTTAGAACATTAGTGACTTAAATTAGGACTTAATCTTAGCTATACATCTCAAGTTTGAGATAGGTGGCAACTACGATTGAGGAGATTAGATTTTCTCTCAAAACATAAAGAGGACAAAAGAGGAGAGGTTGACCTCACATGAGAAAAGAGCAAGAGAGATGGAAGAGGGCAGGGTGCAATCAAGGAGAAGAAGAGCAGATTGCTAAAGTGACCAGCAAGTACAACAGGCCATACATCAAACTATACACTACTGTAGCAGCCTTTTCCATGCACAGATCGTACACCTTTAGATATGCAGGGCATACTTTATCTTCTATGGTTGCTTAAGTGTGCACCAATGTTGAGAGGAGAGAGAGTGATTTGTTGTCTAGTAAAGGCAGAAACAGAGCAGGCCATACTGTTGTATCTGTACCCTTTTTTACACAGGTCGTACACTTATGTTTGAGGTGATTTTATTCACTGTACAGATGCTGGTTCCAGCAGGCTGCAGAGGTCACCTTGTAAGTTTTGATCAAAGGAACGAGAAGCTGAGTTGAAGGAGAAATTCCTGTATGTGTTTTGTTTTATTGCTTCTATTGTTCATTTTCCAGCTATTTTGTCACTGATGCAATGTTCAGAAATTTAATTTTCTGCTGTAAATTAGGTTTTCTGTTGTTGAATGAGAGAACAATAGGGCAACAATCACCTAGGGTTAAAAATTTTTACAGTTGGTACAATCAGGCTTGAGTCTGTATGCTTATTCTTTATAACTAGAGAGCAGATTCTTGCGATTTCCACTTTTAATAGTGTGTTAGCTGCTGCTCATTTGGTGTTCTTTATTGTGTTGCTGGTTTGAATGGAAAACATTATTGATATCAATTCCTTAAACATCATATTGAGAAGGCTGTGACGATTGTGAGACAGGGAATATCTTATGAGAATCTGCACCTTTGTGCTGCTGGAGTTTGTGACTATTTTTTGAGATAATTTATTGAGCTCACCCCATTTCTGTCTGCGTCAGCCATGTCCTTCGTTACTTCTTTATGAACAGGATCATCCAAAGCGTTCTATTCAAAGTGGTAATAAAAAGTAGTCTAATGTTCTTACTGCTTCTCTATGAACATGAGCATCAAACAAGCAATTTAGTGTTATAGGAACTTACCAGGTTTTGAAGATCTCATCATCAAAAATATATTGAACTTTGACGTAGTAACAAACTTTGGACAATTCCAAACCATGCTGCAAAAAAGCACAGACAGTCACAATAATGCTCCCTTTATGAGTATAACGAAATAAATTGCATCTTAACCAGAAAAACTGTCCCATACTTTATGTAGCCAGAGCTGATTTGATTCTTCGAAATCTTTTTCCTGTGGAAGCAACTTACTCAGGCCTGTTGTCATCATGATTCGTATACATGACTGGTTAATTAGGGTCCCGATATCAAGGACAATGATACATTCAACTTTAAGGTCAACTTCAATGAAGCAAAAAATATTACCGATTACAAATCCTTCTACCAATGAAGGAAGAACAAAACATCTTATCTGGTCAAGGGCTCCGTCATCTTTATGGTGCCATAACCAATCTTCCAGATTGATTTCATGGCCATCATCAAATCTTTGTTTCATTTCCACAGGCAACAGATTATGGATCTGGATATGACCATCCATTTAATCATCACCTTAATCTATCATGAAATATTTACTGCACAAATTCTATCCAAAATCTCAAGGCAGTGTTTTGATCTAGTTTATCATTTAAATGCCAGTTCATAGATATAGACAAGCTCAAAAGCATACATGTATATACTATAAACTGAATCAAGCTTCCTCGAAAACTTCAAAACTTGTCAAAAAGTTGGAACTTCTAAAAGAAATAATGAAGTGCATTTGAAGATTATCTAGAAAATTCCATTCATTCTATCTATCCATCTAGCTCACTATTCATACATCCCAATGCTGTAAATCTTGTCTTGGGAAAGTATCGGTGAGGGTCCGGATTGTGACTTCTTGGTGACATCAGCGGAAAATATCAGAATATCTCGAAAAATATCACAAGAACTCAAAAAAATACAAAAATACTCATTTTTTTCAATTTTTTAAACATCTAAAGCAACAACATCAAATACTACATATATATGAAAATACAACTAATAAATAAGATGCATAAGATGTCAAGTGATCACATATCATTACTTAACTGAAAATTCTAAAACATGTTTCTGATAGGATGATACAAAATCACATCAAATGATCAAAATAAATGCATCTCATGAGATGAATCATCATGAAGCATCTAGATACTAAATAGTACATAATAAAATGAAAAGATAGATCATAGGAATTCAAATCATCGATTCCCTCTAACCCTTTTACGGGTAAAGGGCACCACTCTTCCTCTAGAAGCAGTAGGTGGTCGTGGAGTTACTCGGGATGAGCTTGGAGTGGAAGCTCCAGCTGCTCCAGATGGTCCAGTTGAGGTGGAAGGTGATGAAGACGAGGTCCCAATGGACCCAAGTCCAACTACAAGTTTGACTCTCCGTCGAGGTGGTGGTGGCATTGGCTACATCAGAAGATCAATCTCCTCCTCAACCTCTGTATCCACTAGAAGTGGAACATGTTGAAATAATGTAACTACAAAGTGTATTCTAATTATTATTGTTGTATTATTCATTAGATCAATTCCCTATTGCGGATTGATCATGTCAGCTATTGTAAATGGTGTCATTGAAGAAGAAGTGTATATAGAACAACCTCAAGGATTTGAAGTTGAAGACAGGAAGACTCATGTCTGCAAATTGAAGAAGGCTCTGTACGGATTGAAGCAAGCTCATAAATCTTGGTATGGCAGGATAGACAGTTTTCTAACAAGCTTGGGCTTTACCAAGAGTAAAGCAGATTCTAACCTCTACTTCAAGATTATGAATGATGAGCCGGTGATATTGTTGTTGTATGTGGATGACTTATTCTTAACTGGAGAAGAAAAGCTCATCATCGAATGTAAGAAGAAGCTTGCTGCAGAATTTGAGACGAAATATCTTGGCCTAATGCACTATTTCTTAGGTCTTGAGGTATGGCAGAGCCCAAAGAGAATCTTCCTTAACCATGGAAAGTATGCAGTCGAAATCCTAAAGAGATTCGACATGTTGGAGTGCAAGTCCATGAATACACCCATGGAAACGAAGTTGAAGCTACTGGTCGACACTTCGTCAGAATTGATTGATGCCACACTGTATAGACAGATCATTGCATCGCTGATGTACCTGACGAACACCAGACCAGATATCTGTTTTTCCATGAACACCTTGAGTCAGTTTTTGGTAGAACCCAGACATGTTCACCTAGTTGCTGCAAAACATGTGATGAGGTACCTTAAGGGTACATTAGATTGTGGTCTCAGCTATGATGGCGATCATGATTTCACACTGAGTGGGTACACTAATTCAAATTGGGCTGGAAGTGTCTCTGACAGGAAGAGCACTTCAAGATGCTCTTTCAGTTTGGGATCATCCATGATCTCATGGCAGAGTAG
>CBVK0100589977.1:0-35570 GCA_900067695.1 Picea abies | reverse complement strand
CACCGAGATCTACACTCTTTCCCTACACGACGCTCTTCCGATCTCACAGACTAGTCTCATTCTATAAGCATATCATATGTCCAAGCATTACCATATTCACTAATGCACATGAATATGCACCAAGCACTCGTTCTCAACATGCCTACTAGTGCTCAAGAATTCTATCTTTCTTATATGCATTTTGCACCACTTCCAATATTATCTTCAGTGCATATTTATTTCATATTTTCTTCTATAGGTGTCTTCCCTTGAATCTCTCTAGATCCTTTCTAGCCTGTGAATTCTCATTTTTCTTATTTGTGCACTACTATTCCCTGGTCAAAACATTTTCTAGCCAAGTCTCACTTGGCTATGTTTCAATTACAACCAATATGTCCTATTGGCAATTGCCTCCACTTAGGGAATAATGTCCCAACTTTACCTGGCCAGAGCCTTCCAACACATTGGAATTATTTAGTTTAAATCATTCCATATTTTTAATTCCATAGTATCCTCCACTAATTCAGAATGGTTCCTCATCTTGGCAGTTTTTCTACATTTTTTTGGGTCCCAAACTTCTGGGGCCATTTTGAGGCCCTAAATGACATTTTTTTGGCTCTGAAGCACCTAGCATATTGATAAAGGTAAATGTTAGGCCAGTTGAAATGTCTACTTCTTGGCTAGACCTTTTTGACGGGCTACCAAGCACCCAAAATGAATATTGTATGAAAATGTTATGCCCCTGGGAATTTGATGTATTAACTAACCACATCGGGGCCCACAAACCTTTTGGCGGTTCATCTTCTATGGTTAGGGTTTTTGATGTTTAAGGTTTTCTCATTGATTCTTTATGTTAAAAGGCCTTTTCATCCTCTTTGTAATCAACTCTTTGTGAATTAGTACATCCAACACATCTCTCTCTTCAGGGATAACCTACCACCATTCTAGATAGATTGTGTGCTTTGCATTTTACAGTTTCCAAATAGTCATTAATATAATCCGAGTTTAACTATTTTTTTCTTTTTCTTGCAATATCTCTATGTGTTTCCTTGTTATATATCTTCCTTCATGTCATTCTCAATATAATTTAGATCAATTGTGTCATGATAACTTTCCTTATCTTACGATACACAGTGAGAACTTTCTCTTTCTCACAATATATCGCATCTCAAGAACTTTTCTCTTCGTGTGATAAATGGATTTCTTCTAAAATTTCTCTAAGTCATTTCTTCTTCTTTCTCTCCTCCTCAAACATCTTCTCCATATCACACCAAATATCTTTTTTGTGTGATGTATCGCACCGTAAAAACAATTCTTATGTTGCAACAAGGCTCTCTCCTTGTTTATCACATCGTAGGAAAATTTCTCTTCTTGCAATGTATCGCATGATGTTTATATTTATGCAGTAAGTCAAATTTCTCAAAATAATTCTAAGTCTTTAACCTTGTATTTATCTTCTTCATCATCTTGGAGTCTCTTTTTCACTCTTGAAATCTATCTTCATACAAGATGAATTTTCAGACTCCTGAAAACTATCTTCCTACAAGATGAATTTTCACACCTCCAAAAATATTTCCTTATGTGACGTGTCACACCAAATAATTTTATGGTGCAATGTATTGCACCTACAAAAATATTATTTCTCATGATAAAGGAAACCTTTCCCCATTTATCACATCGCAAGAAAGTTTATTTTCTTGCGAAAAGGAGGCTCTTCACCTTTATTGCATTGCAAGAAAGTTTTCCTTCTTGCTTTGTATCACACAAAAGTTTATTTTCTCATGATGAACATAACTCTTCCTTCATCGTGTCACGATAAAATTTCCTTTCTTATGATATATCACATAGCGATAATTTTTCTGTTCATTCGAAAACCCATTTTCCTCTAAGTCCTTAACCCATTTTCCACAAAGTCCTTAACCCATTTTACTCTAAGTCCTTAACCCATTTTGTATAGCACGGAAAATATTGTATAGCACAGAAAATAATTTTGTGTGATACACACTATATAGCAAGAAAAATAATTACATGTTATACGCACAAAATTTACCCATCTTTTCAACACTTAGTCAATTTTTTTTTTTGGAATTTGATCATGCAACTATCGAGGTTATCATGAAAACCCATATTTTGGCCCTCTAAGCCAAATTAAACCACTCATATGCCAAATTTGCCCCCACACTAGATAATTTTGATACAAAATCATAATTTGGGGGGGTTTCCCAACTTATCACAAAGAAAATTTTGTTATTCTATAATATACCAATACATGTTTGGTGTTGAAACCATGGTTTTAATACTAATTTGTTATGTACCTAGCTCCCTTGTTGGGATACACCACTACAATTTTTGCTAGCATGACTATAATACCAAAATTAATTAAAATGCATGCAACATGCCAACAATGCTCATGCATCCAATGAAAAATTGAAATTTCTAAATGCAACTAATTAAGAAAATACAACAAAATTAAAATAAAACATATACACAATGGAATTAATCAAAATAAATAGAACATAGCACTTATCTTTTTATAGAAGAACCAAATGGCTTTGTATGAGGGATGTTCCTCCCAACTGTAGGCTTACTACTCCATTTCTCTCAACAACAAACCATTGCCAAGTTGGGGCTATGAATTCACAAGGAGGACTGGCTCTCTTGGTTGTACACTATCCACACACAACAACACAATACCTAGGTTTCTAACTCCAACAATAATTCTAATCCACTAGCTCTCTTTCCCCTCAACCTACACAATCCAAGGAATGATATCCCCTTATTTTCCATGCAATCCTTTAGGCTATCCCACTTCCCTCTAAGGCTACAATACAAGGTGGGTTGGGAAATATCTTAGCTAGGGAATTCATGAATTCTCAACCTTACCAGGAGTGCTCACAACAACCTTCTCAAGGCTCTTGATCAATTTCCTCAACAAGAAATTTACTTACATGCACACATCCTAATTCTTAGCATAAAACTCAACTTGACCAGGCTTTCTTCATTCAAGATATGAATGTTCTCTTTTATAGTATCCAACTCCCTCTTCCTACTTGAATTTACCCTTTCTCCATGAATTCTTTGACTCTCACACATTCCCCAAAAATATTGAACCCAACCCATGGTGTCATAGTTTCTCACCAACCTCTTACATGAGTGTACATACCACATACTCCAATGTCTAGGTGAGATTCCTTTCCCACCAACCTCTTACATGCATTTAATGACCAATATAAAATAATTTGAAGGAGGTAAACAATAATAAGAAAGTGGCTTGGATTATTAGGAATTTGGAACTTCCCCTTTGGACCACCTTCACCCCATATCTTGTGGAATCATATCCCCCAACATCAACATCCTTCTTGTGTCACAACCAATGAATTATTTTTATAAATTAATGTATGCATATTTACAATGCTAGGATCTCCAACCCAAAACATAATGGCTCATCAACCTAAATTGCATTTGCACAATTACATTAAAATTTATGGGGATTAGAACTAGGATGTTGCATTAATGCCAATGACATTTCCATCAATGCTAAAAATGCATTAGCTTGATATTAATTTGCTAGTATTGGTTCTATAGAAGCTAAATCAGTTTAACTATCTTAATAACTTAATAAAAAATCTTAAACTATTGGGTATGTGGTATATTCTTTGCACAATTAGCCTTTGTTTTGGGTAGTTTTGGCACACAGTGTTTTGGCCCATGGTTTTCTAAATCTAGTGAAGGAATTAAGGTTGTAATCTAATCTATGTCAATGGATTAAGGTTTTGGATGGTATGGAATTACATATATTGTATTTGTAAAGTGAAGTTAATACAATGAGAGTTAGAGGTGCAATTCTAAACATTTTTTGGTTTTCTCGGTTAAGGGTTTCTAGGGTACATTTCTGAGTACTATGTGAATGTTATTGTTTTCTTTCTATTTTATAAAGAATCTATGTGTGAATTTATATACTGTAAATACTTAAAAACCTAAATTTGATATTAGATAAATTATTGGATTTAGGAGGATGCCTTTGTTGCTAAGGGTTTAGTTATATTAGGTTTGTGATAAACCTAGTTTCAGTGAGAGCTCTGCAGTGGTGATTATTGAGGTGAAATAAAATGGTGAGTAGTTATAAAATTGAGATCGAGAAATTTAATGGGAAAATATTTGATCTTTGGAAGATGAAATTGGACAATCTTCTGGTATATAAATAACAGTAGGTTGTTGTGGATCTTGGTACTACACCTACGAGTATGTCAACAAAATATTGGGTGAAGTTGGATAGGAATGAAAAGAGTACAATCCAATTTTACCTTTCAAATTCAATGTTATTGAATGTCTCGGGATATGCTACAATGCAGTAATTATGGGATAAGTTAGGGGTTTTGTATCAATCCAATTCCTTGGTAATCATACTTTTCCTACGAAAGAAGTTGTACCTCTTGAGGATGAATAATTGAGACTCTGTGATAGAGAATGTAAATGCCTTTAATACTATGAAAGCTAGTTGTTGTTTGTCAACATTAAAATTTCTGATGAAGATAAGTGTATTAGTATATTTTGTTCTTTTCCATATTCATGGGAAAATTTAGTTGTAGCTATTGGGAGTAATGCAACCACATTAAAGTTTGATGATGTGGTTTCACCCTTGTTATCAAAAGAAATGAGGAGGAAAACCATGTGTAATTAGAGCATGGATGCCTTATCTATAAGAGGGAATTCCTTGGACAAATAAAAATAAGTCATCAAGTGAGAGATCTAAATCTAGAGGTAGATCTAAATCTATAGGAAAATCCTTAAGGAGAAGCTAGAAATGTGGCAAATATGGGAATTAAAAGAAGGATTGTAGATCTAAAAGTGTTGAGTGAGGGAAGGGATCTGATGATGTTCCTTCCATAGAAGGGAAGACCTCGCCATAGGAAGGAGGGTATGTGTACATGGCATCTTCAAGAGCACATGTAGATCATGATGTATGGTTGATTGAATTAGGTGATTCTTTTCATATGACTCCACATAGGGAGTGGTTTTGTGTAAGCTACTAGATGTATTATATAAAAAAATAGAAAATATTATTACAGATATGAGTGGAACAACAAAATATAGTGAAAAATAACCCAAAAATGATACCTTTATTGATAGAAATCCAAGTCCGCTTGCCTCTTTGAGGGGGAAACCTCCAACAACATAGAACTCTATTACAATAATTATTAAGACAAAAATTTCCCATACCTTCTACTTCTATTTATACTAATTATATCTTCTAAGAACATTCTATAGAAAGATATTTCTAGAAGCGAAAGCTTCTATTAAGTATTCTTACATCAGAATTGTTCACATTATTATACAGGCCTTATTTACTATTGTCTTCCTTTATTACATATAAAACATATTATTCTATATACATGAGGGGTTAGGGAGGTTAGGATTGTAACATGTGCTCCCCCTTGAAAAACCACCTTATCCTCAAGGCTTGAGATGGGGAAATTGTCTTAGAATGGTAGTTGGCTGCCAAGTGGCATATTCTAGTGGTGTATCCTTCTATTGAACTAAAACTTCCTTCATGGTGCGCTGACAGAGATGAACCTCATGCTGGTCCAAGACTGCTTATGGATGCAACCAAATGGACCCTTCTTCATCTAACTCAAAGATATTGGTTTGAGTCTGACATTGTAGTTCCAATCACTTTATTTAAGCATGAGACATGGAAAACAAGATGGAGCTTAGAATGAATGGGAAGAGCTAACTAGTAAGCCATGGGCCCCACTCGCTTGAGAATTGAATAAGGACCATAGAACTTGGGGACAAGTTTTTGATAGTGTTGATATTTGAGTGAATTTTTCTTATAAGGTTGCAGATGTAGAAACATCTAGTCCTGTTCAGAAAATTGACATTCTGAATGAACCTGATATGCTTGTTGTTTCATGCAATTCTAAGCCCTGACCAAATTTTCTTTGAGGGTACTGAGAATGGTCACTCGAATTGTAAGAGTGTTGTCAACCTCATGAACCTTGGAGACACCTATAAAGTATGAGAGAACCAACAAAGGATTTTTCTCGTAGACCACTTCAAAGGGAGTCATACAAGTGATAGTATGGTAAGAGGTGATGTAACACCATTCAGTTAGGGGTAACCACTGAGACCATTGAGTTTGTCGGTCAGATGCAAAATACCTCAAATATGTTTCCAAAAACTTGTTGATAGATTCGATTTGTCCATGAGTCTGGAGATGATAGGCGGTGTTGAGATGAAATTGGGTTCCGTGGAGCTTGAACAATTCTTGCCAAAAATTGGTGGTAAAAATTGGATCACAGTCGAAGAAAATAGAATGAGGCATGCCATCGAGTTTGAAGATATTATGCATAAAAAATTGATCCATTGTGGATGATGTGAATGTGTGTTGAAGTGCACATAAATACTCATACTTGGAAATACGATATAATACAACCATGATGACCGACTTATTATCCGATTTAGGTAGGCCCACAATCAAATCAATAGAAATATCTGTCCAAATAGTAGGTGGAATTAGGAGTGGTTGGAGTGTTCCTAGAGATTTGACGGTTTCTCCCTTATTGCATTGACAAGTATCACATTTAGCCATTATAATGTCCCCTTCCAATTGATCATGATGGAGGATGAATTGGTAGCATATATGACTCCCATAGGCTATATTCAGTAGGGAAAAGGGAGTCATAAAGGTTTATTTGGTGTCATTAGATTAAAACAATGATAAATTCTAAAGTGACATTAAATTTAAATAATTTTTTTTGTTTAAATGAAAATTCGAGGGAAAATAATTTGAGGGTTTGATTCGGTCAAAAAGGGGAAAGATCTAGAAGGACTGGAGGAAGGATAAATAGAGAGGTAACCCTTAACTTTGGCATTGTGATTTGACATCTCATTTTGGAGTGCTCTTGGAGCCATTGTTTTGTTATGGTTTAGCAAAACCCTTCCACCATTGCAATTTGGTTTTGGTGGTGCAATATCCACCCTAGATAGAAAAGAGGGAGATCCATCCAGCATTTCCATCGAAGCTTTAGATTAAGGTTTTATTTGAGCTAGATAAATATCGATGTGCACAAGGGATTTTTCAAATATTGTCGAACGAGGTCAAGTATATAATCTGCAATTTTCCTGATGGTTTTAGGAAGGTTATCAGAGGTACCCTTTCTTGTTGAATATAATCATCTCATGAGGCCTCTCTAGATGCCCAAACTTGTGCTACAAGGACCTGGGAAGAATGAATATTGCTACATGAGGGTTTTAGAGGAGGAATCATAGGTTGAACACCAAGGGTCTCGTGGGGTCCCCTCTATCGCCCATCCTCTTCATGTGAGGATCTCTGTTAGAGGAGTTTAGTGATCAAAGTAGTCCATTTAGGTCAAATATGTGAGGCAATGATTATTTGTAGAGTGGCGGCACTAAAGTAGGTCACAGGAGGATAGAAGAGACTTGGAGAAGTTGACATCATTGGCATCATTCCAGGTTTTCTATTTGAGTTGTTTTATATTAGTACACATTGCAACTTCCTTGCAGCTATTAGATTTGTGTGTTTAGGAGTATTTTTCAACTGTTATTAAAACCATTATATATCTTTGTGATTTTAGGGTTCCAAACCATAATAATATTCCATTGTTATCTTCTCTATTTTCTATGTAATGGATGCATGCAATAGATTTGACAATACTATTATGCTATAAACATTTGAAAATTTCTTGTAAGAAGTTAGCAGTAGCCTTAATACAAGTGTTTTTCAATTTTACACAAAGATAAACTACAAATTTTTGGACCGTAAACATAATATTTTACCCTAGCCTAGTTGGGAATATTACAGTGGTGTCAGAGCTAGTGATCTTTCCATCCTATGAGTTCTTGAGGCATTGATGTGAAGGAAAACTAGAGGACGATGGAAACAACCTACCCCAATATCAAATATATCATAAGAGGTAGAAGTAGATGGAGTTATGGGGGATCATCCTAAATATAGGACCATACAACTATTGGAAAGCATAGCTAATGGGAAACAACAATTAAAATAGTTCCCGAAACAATATTTTTTTGTCAACCGAGAAAACCAAAACTAGGGAGGTACCAATGGGAACCATGAAGAGGCAAACCATAGAGGTGGTATGACTCTTTAAGGGAGTAATACCTATGTTCTGACACAAAGTGTCTTCCAAGAAGGTAGTAGAAAGGTAGCCAGACTATTATTACCAACATTCCTTGAGTAGTAGCATATAGGAGCACAGGAAAAATAGGGGTTGGCTGACAAAATAAACTCCTACTTTAGGGAGTATGGACTGCTAGAAGAAGGATCCCAAGAAACCATATCTTAAAACAATTACTACAACCCCGAGATGAGGAACAAACCTAGGGTGGGATTCTATCTTTTGCACAAATTGGGGAAGATGACTATCTCATATTTTGAAGGATATGACACGTGAATAGCCCGAGCATGGGTACATTTCCATCTTAAACCAATGACTGAGGCATAGGAAATCAATTTTTCCACCCTACACTTGGATGGAGAGGCTCATGAGTGGTGGTACCATGGGCTATTAACATTGGGGAATTCCAACATAACATCATATGAGGATTTCATCTAGAGGATGATGGATAGGTTTGATAGGAAGGATCCTGAGATCCACTTCAGGGAGTTGGCGCAGCTCAGATAGACAAGTACTCCAAAGGCTTATGTCACAGAGTTCCAGTGGATGGCAGTCATGGTGATTGATATTTCTGAGTAGAGACTGGTGATGTTATTCACAGAGATCTTGGTTGAACCCTTAAGAGGATAGGTGAAGGATTTATGGCCAAACACACTATAGGAAACTATCATGAAGACCCAAGATATGGAAGATACAGTCCCTAAGAAGACATCGACAAAAACATTTATCCCATAGAAGGGTCAAGTGTCAAAACCTCCCTAGAAGACATGGGCAGGGAAGGACAGGTTGGATGAGGAAACACAGAGAGAGATAAGGAGGAAGAATCTTTGCTATAGTTACAAAGAGTCATGGTAACCGGGTCATCAATGTATGGGAAAAGGTAAAGTCCATTATATTGAGGTGGTTTCTGATGAGGAGGATGACAATGATTATGAGGGAATTTGGAAGAATAGTGGTGAGCCATCACACCTCAATTCTACAAAGATGGCACCATTGCAGGATAACGCCAAGGGAGTGGCCATCTCCACACTTCCAGGAGTTCCAAAATATTACAACTTCAGGGTTATAGGTATATTGTAGGTGCATAGGGTAATGACATTGATTGATGGTGGGGCCACTCACAACTTCATTGATGTTGCATCGGTCACCAAGAGACATATCCCCAAAGAGGACTTTGAGGGATTCAATGTGGTAGTAGCATATGGGTACAACATGGCATGTACTCAAAGGGGGATTGGAATTAACATTGGGAAACTATAAATTGACCGATGAATTTATGTCATAGATTTAGCATATACTCATGTGGTGATGGGAGATAAGTGGTTGTACTCATTGGGATGTATTTGCATGAATTATCAGGACATGATGATGAATTTATAGGACAAGGGTGGATAGCAAGTCATCCTAAGATATACGTCGACAGGTTCCCCCAAGATCGTGTCTAAGCAATTCATGGAGGAACTTTTTAGACATAGGAACGTGGCTTGTGCAACATAGTGCTTGATCACCATGGAGAATCCATCACATGATATCCAACATTACCACATGGATATCCAAGAATTTCTTGGAAAACATGAAATATTGTTTGAACCATTACCAATAGGGAGACCACTTGATAGAGGATTAGAGCATGTCATTGAGCTAGAACAGGGGTCGAATCCCATGATCACCACACCATACATGAATTTGAATAAGTTCAAGGATGAAATAGAAAAGTCCATAAAAAATTTGTTGAATATGGGGCACATCAAGCCTATTTCTAGTCCCTTCGCTTGTTCTGTGGTATTGGTAAAGAAGAAGGATTGAACGATGAGGATGTGCATCGACTACAAAGAAATGAACAAGAATACCATAAAAAACCAGGTACCCAATACCCAAGATTAACGAGTTGATAGATGAGTTTCATGGGGTAGTTTACTTATCGAAGATTGATCTTCGATCATGGTACCATATTCAAATTTGCGTCAGAGAGTAGGACATCCACAAGACAACCTTTAGGTGTCACTATGGGCACTACGAGTTTCTAGTCATGCCCTTTGGGATGACTAATGCATCCACTACCTTACAGTCATGTATGAACCACATATTCAATAAGAAGATGAGGAAATTCTTACAGGTGGTATTTGATGATCTTTTGATCTACAATAGGACTTGGGAGGAACATCTGAAGCATGTGGAAAATATTCTCACCATTATGGAGGAACAATCACTTTTTTCCAAGGAGGAAAAGTGAGAGTTTAGTTTGACAAAGATCCTCTATCTGGGGCATGTGATTTTTGTTGAGGGAGTAAATATGAATCAAGAGAATATTCAAACAATATTATATTGGCCCACCCTCAAATCACTCATAGAGATACACAAATTCTTTGGGATATGCAACTATTACATGTGTTTTGTGAAAGGATTTTCATAATTGGTTGCGTTATTAATAGAACTCACCAAGAAAAGGGAATTTTGATGATCCAAATATGCATAGGTGGCATTAAATAGGATGAATAAGGTTATGAGTACCTTCCCAATATTAACACTCCCAAATTTCACACATCCCTTTGTCTTGGAGTGCGACACATCCGGTGAGGGGATAGAAGTGGCGTTGATGTAGAACCGACACCCGATAGATTTCGAGAGAAATAAAATAAGGGAGCTAGAGAAGCTCTACCGGATCTAAGATAAGGTGATGTTGGCCATCATGCATGCACTAGCCAAGTTCATACAATATCTGCTAGGAGGAGGCTTCGTGGTTAGGAATGACCAAAACAACTTGAGATGTTTCTTGGAGTAGCGAGACCTGAATGAGAGGCATTATAAATGGGTGAGTAGAGTGAAGGAATATGATTTTAACATTGAGTATGTAAAGGGGAAGAATAACATAGTCATTGACGCCCTATCCTGGAAATTTGCAACTTTCTCCATGACAGAAATTTCAGCAGACCGAAATTCCATTCTTTTGGTAGAATACTCCAAGAATACCTTCTCTTGTGAGTTGATGGAGGGAAGTATTTAGGATGAAAGGTACATGGTAGCGGATGAAATCATATACTACAAATACATTATCTATATTATCCATTATCCACACTCAGGGATAATATTTTGAGGGAAGTACATAGTGCACCACAGGCAGGGCACCAGGGGTATCTGAAGACCTACAAGAAGGTAAGAGAGAGATTCTCCTAGAAGGGTCTCAAGGAGGATGTACTTTGTCATGTGAGGGAGTGCATGACATGCCAACATAACAATTCAAAGTTTACACATCCTACAGGTCTGCTTCAACCATTGTTGATTCCATAACAAAAGTGGGAAAGAATTTCCATGGACTTCATTATAGCGTTGTCGAAGGTATAGGGAAAGGACTATATATACATGGTAGTGTACATAATGAATAAATATGCACACTTATTTTCCATTCCTTTAGAGTAAAACACATCTCAGGTAGAAAACCTATTCTTCAGGGAGGTATTCAAACTACATGGTCTTCCAAGGAACATAGTCGGTGACTGGGATAACAGGTTTCTCAACGCGTTTTGGCATGAACTGTTCAGGTTATTAGGGATCGAGTTGACACCCAGTACTCGATATCACCCATAGAAAAGCATTAATATCAATATAGTAAACAAATCGATTGAGGGGTACCTGAGGAACTATGTGTCAGGACAATAGAGGGTATGGATAAAGTGTTTGCATCTCAGGGAGAATTATTACAATACCACTCATCACGTGTCCATCAGGATGAGCTCATTCAGGGAATTGTATGGATATGATGCCCCATCATTTTTGGATTTGGAATTTGGGGAGAGTAGAGATCCAAATTCCAAATATTGGTTGCAGTAAATCCAAGACATATTGAGAGTCCTAAAGGATAATTTGCAAGCCACTCAAAATCAATAGAATATGTATGCATATAGGCACAGAGTAGAATGGAACTTTGAGGTTGGGGACCTAGTATTTCTCAGGTTGCAGCCTTACAAATAGTCCTCGATGAAGAAGTGTGGTGCAGAGAAGATGAAGCCTTGATTTTATGGACCCTACAGAGTCATCAAGAGAGTTTGAGAGGTAGTGTATGATTTGGATATATCAAAGAGTAGAAGGATCCATAACACATTCCATGTATCCTACCTCAAGAAGGAATTGGGACAACATATCGCCACTTTGGAAGATATTCCCCCACTAGATGAGGAAGGGAAATTGGTTTCGTCTCCCAAGAATATTGTTGATGTCAGGGATTGGAGGTTGAGAAGAAGAATCATTCGAGAGTATTTGGTTATATGGAGAGGATTTCACGTAGAGGATTCCACTTAGGAAGGAGAGAAGATCTTACATCACCCTAATCTAGAGTTTCCTGAGGACAAGAAATCTTGTGAAGGGAGGTAATGTACCCTTCCAATTGATCATGACAAAGGATGTCTTAGTAGCCTATATGAATCCTGTAGGCTATATTAAGTAAGGAAAAGGGAGTCACGAAGGTTTATTTGGTGTCACTAGATTAAAAGGATGATAAATTCTAAAGTGACATTAAATAAAAATGAAAAAATTTGTTTAAATGAAAATTGGAGGGAAAATAAAGTGAGAGTTTGATTTGGTTAAAGAGGGGAAAGATCTAGAAGGACCGAAGGAAGGATAAATAGAGGGGTAACCCTTCAATTTGGCTTTATGATTTGACATCTCATTTTGGAGTGGTCTTGGAGCCATTGTTTTGTTAGGGTTTAGAGAAACCCTTCCACCATTGCAGTTTGATTTTGGTGGTGCAATATCCAACCTAGCTAGACAAGAATGGGATCCATCCAGGATTTCCATCGAAGATTTATATTGTGGTTTTATTTAAGAGAGATGAATATCGACGTGCACAGAGGATTTTGTGAAGATTGTCGAAGGAGGTCGAATCTTGAATCTTCAGTTTCTCGGAGGGTTTCAGGAAGCTTATCAAAGGCACTTTCACTTGTTGAAGGAAATCATCTTGTGAGGCCTCGTTAGATGCCCAACCTTGTCCTATGTGGACCTGGGAAGGATGAAGATTGCTACAGGAGGGTTTCATAGGTAGGATCTCTATATGAATGCCAAGTGTCCCATGGCGTTCCACCTTTTTCCCAACCTCATCACATGAGGATGTTTGTTAGAGGGGTTCAGTGATCGAAACAGTCCATTCAGGTTAGATCCATAGGGATGGAAAATTATTTGTAGAGAGGTGACATTGAAGAAAATCACAGGAGGCTAGAAGAGCTTTGGAGAAGTTGACATCATTGGCATCATTCCAGGTTTTCTGTTTGAGTTGTTTTCTGTTAGTAGACATTGCAATTGCCTTGCAACCATTAGATATATGTGTTTATTAGTATTTTCCAGTTTTTATTACAAACATTAGAGATCTTTGTGATTTTAGGGTTGCAAACCATAATACGATGCCATTGTTATCTTATCTATTTTCTGTGTAATGGATGCATGCAATAGATTTGACAATATTCTTATCCTGGAAACATATGCAATTGTTTGTGAGAAGTTATAAACAAACTTAATACAAGTGTTTGTCAAATTTATACAAAGAGAAACTACACATTTTTGGACCATAAACATAATATTCCACCCGAGCCTAGTTGGGAATATTACAACCACAAAGGTGTGGATGATTTGTTTCATACCCTCTCATAAAAAGAACGTTTGACCCATTCATAGGTTTTGGTAAAACATGAATACCGAACTATGGGAGAAGCATTAAGCTCAGAGAGGATAGTGGATTTAAGTTTCAAATGCTTGCTTAAATACATATGAACTTTATAGAAAATCTCATCATTGTGCCAAGTGTACCTTGGATAAGTTTGAAAATACTATTTCAATTGTTGGATCGGGCTAGAAGGTTTGGGGTCTTGCAACCATTCCTAGAGAACTGCTTGAAGCTAATATCCTACAATGAAAGAGAGGGAAAACATGGAACAGTTATCTTCATATTTCATTGAAAGAGAATCAAGAATGACATTTTCTTTTCCCTAATTGTAAATAATCTCATAATCATATCCAAATAGCTTGGTCACCCATTTTTTATGCTTTGGGATGATATTATTTGTTCCAGAAAATACTTGAGGCTACGATGATCAATTTTAATTTGGAAGCATTTCCCCAATAGATAAGGATGTCATAGACCAGTTTCATTCAAAATAGCCAACATTTTATTTTGATAGGTTGATTGGCCCAAATGTTGCTCTGAAATTTGTTTTCTAGTTAAATCCAAAGGTTGGGCATCTTGCATGAGGACTACCCAAATTACCTTCCATGACACATCACATTATAGGAAAAAAGTCTCGATGAATTCTAGTAGTTTGAGGATAGGATTCATGCACATATCCTTTTTCAAGGCTTGGAAGGATTAATTAGCTCCGAGAGTCCGACTGAATTCATTCTCTTTAAGGAGAGTACTGTGAGGAGTTGCAATTTTTCCATAATTTTGAAAAAACTTGCTATAATATCCTTTTAAACCCAAGAAACCATGCAATATTTTAAGAGTTTTAGTGTGAGTCCAATCCTTCATAGATTAAATTTTCCTAGGAACCACCTGTACACCTTCCTTTCCAACAATATGAACAAGGTACACAACTTCAGAGGCTCCAAAAGAACATTTAGGTTGTTTGAGAAAAAAATGGTTCTTATATAGTAGATGGAGAACTTGATCCACATGGGAGAGATGGGATTGCCAAGTTTTAATATAGATGAGGATATCATCAAATAAAAGTAAGACAAACTTATGGAGGAAAGGACATAAGACATGATTCATGAGAATTTTAAAAGTGGAGGGGGAATTACACAGGCCAAAGGGCATGACCAAGAACTCATAGTGACCCTCATGAATTCTAAATGCATTATTGGGAATGTATTGTTCCTTCATTTTATTTGATGGTAGCCAAAATAGAGATTAAGTTTGGTGAAGTACTAAGGACCACTCAATTTATCCAAAAGGTCATCAATGATAGGAATGGGAAATTTGTCTTTGATTGTGAGTTTGTTGAGGGCACAAAATCATGACACATGTGAAAAGCTCCTTCTTTATTGAGTAGCATGACTACCAGAGAAGAATAGGGGATGGTACTTGAATGAATAAAACCCGCATATAGCAATTCTTGAACAATTTTATCAGTTTCATTCTTCTAGGAAAAGGGATGAAGGTAAGGGAGAACATTGGGAGGAAGACTTCCTGGGACTAGAGGAATGGAATGATCATGGATGCCATGGGTAAGGGGAAGTCCATGATGGGTGTTAAAAATATCTTAGTGTCAGGAGAGTATAGATCAGAGGTCAAGATGCACAAAGGGTGTCTCAACGACTTTAATAGAACAGAGTTGGGAAATAATTCCATAATGTCTTTTTTTTATTAGTTTTCCCATTCAGTGGGAGATCATGATCTCAAGTGAGACTGTTGTTATTCCTTGGGACTTACATTGTTGTCCCTCCTATTGGAATTTCAAGGTGATGCCCTTAAAATACATGGTAATGGGGTTGAGAGTGCATAACCATTCAACACTGAGCACAATGTTACAACCACCCATGTATGTAGCAAGCATATGAGATTTCAGGTTGTACTGACCAATTTTTAGGTGCACATTTTCACAATGCCCCTCACATTTCATGGAACTTTCATTGGTAATCATGATCTGAAAATTGTTGAATACATAATATAATAATTGAGTTCTTGGGAAATGCAACGATGAATAAAATTGTGGGTGTTTCCACTATCAAATAGGATAATGAATTTCCTATGCTTGATGTAGCCAATTAACTTGAGGGTTTGGGGAGCATAGAATCCAGTGAGGGAGTTCAATGAAATCAACAGTTCAAATTATGAAGGATAAGAGGGATGCATATGATCATCTACTTGGGGTATCTCTTAAACAGGGGAAACATCATCATCCTTTTCAGAAACATCCTTAGAAATATCCATAAAAAGATGATTTTCCTTGCAGTTGTGCCCCGAAAAATATTTATCATCACAATTGTAGCAAAGGCCCTTGAGTTGGCATTCAAACATTTATTCCTGAGTTAATTTTTGGATATTGAGAGGAGTGGCCTAAGGGTCCATATTGGTGGTTCAAGGGAGAAGAGAGGAATCCAATGGGATAGGTGGCCAATAAGGGTGCCAAGAAGGGTGGGTGGGTCCATTGAAAAAAAAGGCTTAGAAGAGATACATACCACTACAATCAAGGAAAGGAGAGAAAGCCAAAGAGATAGGTCATGAATAAGGGTGTTGAGAAAACCACTATACTCTTTTTTTTTTTTACTCATATGGAGTTATACTCCGGCCTAAAGAATACTGCAGTGACATAATTCCCAAATTGTTAACAAGGAAAACTATGTAGGAATTTTGCAACCTAGATGCAGGAGGAAGGGTTGAACATAAAAATTTCCCTTATGTTTCTGTTATGTTCTATTCCATTCCCATGGGTTAGGGTTTTCAAGGTTCCTACGGACAATGGTTTTCCCTATGATATAGCTCTCTAATATACATGTGGGGTTGAATAGTAGTACTCGACCCAATATCTCAGGGCACCAACTAAGTATGATTGATCATACCCTTATCCATACTACCTGATTATCCAAGTACTAGAGAGTATCTTCCTGAGTGTTTTTCTCAGTGTCACTATAATAGTCAAGTGGCCAATAGGTTGATCTATAGTTGGTTTCAGGAGACCTAGGGGAATCCCTATATACCTGATGGTACATGGGAGTGATGGTCATGTACAAATTATGTCTAATTTGGTACTACTTGAAGGGGTACCAATAGGGGTTAAAGAGGTTTCCAACAAGGTGAAACATTTGTTTCGAGTAACCTATGAAACCATATATATTTCCTGCATGTAGTCTTCCCTAGCCACAATTTTACCCGTTGAATGCCAAATCTTTGTTCTTTAAAGATGTCGGAAGTACACATCTCTATCCTGGAAAAACATATCTCACAACTGTTGCAGAGGAAAGTGACTTGATACCACTTGTAAGGTACTAGATGTATTATGTAAAGAACAAGTAGAAAATATTATAACAAATACCAATGGAACAACAAAATATAGTGAACAATAACACCAACAATGATACCTTCTTGATAGAAATCCAAGTTCACTTGCCTCTTTGAGGGAAAAATCTCTAGTAGAGTAGTTCTCTATTACAATAATTCTCAAGAAAAAACTTCCCCATACCTTCTACTTCTATTTAGACTAACTCTATCTTCTAAAGAACATTCTAGAGGAAGATCTTTCTAGAAGTGAAAGCTTCTATAAAGTATTCTTACAACAGACTTGTTCACATTTTTATATAGGCCTTATTTACTAATTTTGACTTTTATTACATAGAAAACATATTATTCTATCTATGTGAGGGATTAGTGATCCGAAATGATCTTTTAAAGACTATGGTTACGTTTTTAAAGCATCAATTTATTAGCTATTTAGGAATTGAAGAAAGAGGAAGAATTAATGAAGTTACATGGAAGCCATAATAATATATACAAATATGGAAATAAGCACAAGAATCATCAAACCATAACATCAAAGTTGTTAACGGAGTTCGACAATATCGCCTACGTCTTCGAGCCTTTGTCTCAGTGGGTGAGGCTTTCTTATTTCTCTTCACAGATTCCAAAGTACATCAGAAAAGTGTCAAATGGATTACAAACTGATCTGTTTGTGTTCTTCTAGATCTCTAGAACCCAACACAACTGACGAAACTGAAAACGGATGACAGAAGCTCCCAGAAATGGCCCGCAAAGTCGCTCTCCTCAATGGCTTCCTTGCATAAAAATGGCCTTACTGTCAAATTACTCAACATTTCTCCTTCTCTGAACCTACCCAAGTCTGCCAAAAACCTTTGGTTTATATAGGTTTCAATTTGGTAACATCCTCCCAACTTCCTCCAAAGATCTGGCCTAAAACAGAGCTCCAGATCCTCCAATAATGATCAAAATCTCCCAAAAACAACTGAAAAATCAACAAAATCTATAACATATAGTTTAAAACCCATAATTTGGGAAAAATCAGGTGCATCCCCCTTCACATGGGCCTCTAGTTGCATGCACACCTCCATGTGGCCTTAAGTTGGCTAGCGTGTTGGTCTTAGCCCTTAAGTCCCAAGTCTTGGTCATGTAGCCTCGCCCTAATCCCCCACGCGCACACATCGTCGCTGGCCCCTGGTCTTCAGCCACTGGTAGGTCAGGGTTGGCCCCGCCAACCGGGGCTTACCCCGAATCACGTATCAACATCACTTTATATAGTATATGTGTCGTTTCATGACCAAGGAACATGTGTAGCCTAGTCAATCCACTGGAGGTTACAAAGACATTGCAAATCCGTGAGGTTAAAGGTTTGAATCCCCCCGGAGGAGGAAACAAACTTTTACCCAGCCAACCTTGGGAAAATATGGGGTGCCACATGGCACCCTATGATTGGTCCATGTGTCACCCTGGGATTGTCCCATACTATTGATGCAATGACCCATTCTTATGCCACATCATTCGTTGTACAACCCAGTCATTTGCCACATGTCACTGCCATGCCATTCGACCGTACTATCACGTGTTAGTCCATACTTCCACATCATCCTCCATACAGTCCAGTCACCTACCACATGTCACTACCACATCAGCCTAATGTATGCTCATTTGTCACCTATACGGCCACATGTCCACCTGCTATTGGGATACGTCACTATATGAACTGCCACATGTCATCCATATAGTGACACGTGTCAAATCCGTATAGTGTCAACTTAGCCCAAAAGTGATGATGTCGAGTGACATGTGTCATCTCCTGGTGATGCCATGTTAGCATGATGATGTCATATTGACACATGCTAACATCATCTGTCATACTTGCTGATGTCATCATTGATTTTGACCCAGTTGACTTTTTGCCTATTTGGAAATTTGATCAGAACACGATAATTTTTGCATACAATGTCTGTTTGAGGGAAAAGTTATATGGACATAATGAACACGATGAGATGGATGCAATGGTGTTGGTTTCGTTTGATTCTAAGAACTTTGATTTTTAGGCCTTCTTAGACACATTTTGGTTCCTGGATCCTTTTTGGATCACGCCTCCCTACTAAGACCTTTTGGTCCTCCAAAAGGATACTAACCAGTCATCAAGTGTGGGATGGGCCACCCCACTTGTTCTCTATCTTTAAGCTCTATCCTATGCACCTATCTCATCAAGATCAATTGCAAAACAACCATGACAACTGACAACATATTGTTAGCCGCTTGTACTCCGTCACATCTTACTAAAACAGCTACCATCCATGTTGAAAACATTAGCTATGATAACATTAGAAATATGATTGAAAATGAGATAATATGTTTGTAGTACTTGCATGACATTATCTTATCTTGAAGGAAAGTATGATTGAACTTCCATTCTACAATCATCTCATGTTCATGCTTAAGATCAATTGCTTGATTTGGCACAATTTTAGGTGTGTTTCTTGCATGAGTTTCCTTCCTTAATTCTTCCATTATTTGAAGAGATTGATTTTATTTTAAGTGATGAGAATGTACAACATATTCTTTACCTTCTTTGATTAAGTGATATTTATTATGTTCCCTGTAGCATCCCCGACCATCAACACCAGGGCCGGGCAAAAGCTACTACGTGGAAACAACACTTATATAACATGCATTTAAATGAATTCAATACATTAACATAGAGTAAGAAAATTATTACTGCTAGCATACATAATCGACGACATTAACAATAATTCATGAATACAGTAGAATACATGATAATTTTTCTAGAATCACAAACATGCATATTTAATTGAGATTATACACATGTATATACTTATCTTTTAAACTGGATGTAATTCACCAACTGCATGTAGACCTTCCACGAACCTCCCAGCCTTAGACTGTGCTATTCACCACTCTCAGGAGTAAGTCACCCCCAAGCTGGGACTAAGCTCCACCGGGTAGGGGAATCCTAGGCTAGGCAGGGTCAATAGGAAGACACACAGTCACAAAAGAAGGATTCTCTCCCAGGAGCCACTTATGCCCATTGCTCATAGACTCTTATTCCCCACATGCCTGTCCCACCCCAGGAGTATATGCTTTCACTGTCACTCAGACAGTCCTTCACCTGCTAAACCTCCCTTGCCTTGGGCTTCAGCAACATACTGGACCAGAAGTCTTTGAGATCTTTGGCAGCTACCAAACCCCTTCCAAGAGTACTCACTTCTCCTACACATTCTCTCCCCTAGAGAGAGTGTTCTATACATAGTTCAGACCACCATAAGGCTCAACACGAACATTCATTGACCAACAAGTCCCACACAGTCCAACACTGCATGACCACCACATTCATCTGGGAATACAGACATGGCCACCCAAAACTGGTGATAGATAGATGCTATAGCATAGCAAGGCTCAACGAGTACGAGACTTTTTAGTTTTCTCAACCAGCCACACAGGATGACTTATTGGTTCTGGTTTTGGGGCTATGTAAGGGTGTATAGAGATCCCACCTAGAGGCTTCAATGGTTCAGGTGAAGGATCCATCACAAGACACCCCCAGAGGTCGATGATGGAAACTCCCCTGTTTAGATAGGGAATCCAGAATGCGTAAGTGAACCCCAAACTAAGATGATGTTTTAGCTTTTAACTACATGCGCTCAGGTTGACACTTGTCTTCCTAGTGCTGCATGCGTTCCCTTTTGCACACCTAGAGCTGCATGTGTTTCCCCTCCCAGGTCTTAGGATAAACAAAACATACCTTTCACATGGTTTTGGAATAATAATAAAATAATACTCTTAAGGACTTATCCTTCAAGCTTAGCCCCTCTTCCTACCTCTCAGCCCCTCTCCCTTACCCGGGCTTTGTGGAAGCTTATTCCCCCATCACTCATTCATCGTGGTCAGTCCACACGTAGAGATGGTTATCTCTTATTAACAATGTGCATAATCACATGTACAAAAATTAGGCTCCTAGCCCTCAACACTTAGGCTCCCTGGCCTAATCACACATAAGCCCACTAGCTTATATAAACTTGTCTCACCAGCCTATAAAACAAAATTACAATTCCTAATACAATTGGCGCACGTCCTTGGGGTATTACAATCCCCTCCCCTTATTTTTGCACTATCCTCAGTGCAACTTTCACACAATATTCCCAAGATTTCCAAAATCTTCAAAAAGATGCAGGTATTCTGCCCGCATAGCATCTTTATGTTCCCATGTTGCATCCTCATGACCATACCAGGTCCACTAGACCTTTACACATTCTATGGCTCGATTCTTGAGCTGTTTGTTTTTTCGGTCCAATATGCGCACATGATGCACTTGCAGGACACCTTCTTGTTCCACATGAATCACATTCCAATCGATTACATGATTAGAATCATGTATATATTTATTATGCAATGAAACATGAAACATATTATGTACAGTCATGGATGGAGGTAATGCAAGCATATATGCAACTGGCCCAATCCTTTCTAGGATTTCAAATGGCCCGCAAAATCTGGCTGCCAACTTGGCACAGTTTGCCAACTTTAGGGAACTTCTATTGGCTTTTAATTTCAGAAAAAACATGATCACCCACTTTAAACTCTCTGTGGGTTATGTTCCTATCAACATAAATTTTCTGCCTGTCTTGGGAAACTTTCAATTTTTTCTTAGTTTTTAGCATTTGATCTTCCATTTCCTTGAGCAATTCTGGCCAAACTACCGCTCTATCAGCTCGGTTATCCCAACTTATCGGAGTGTTGCACTTTCTTCCATAAAGTGCTTCAAATGAGCTCATTTTCAATGATGCTTGATACCCATTGTTGTAGGAAAATTCTACCAAATGCATGTAGTCTTCCCATTTTGATGGTTTATCCATCACATACATTCTTAGTATGTCTTCTATCACTCGATTCACCCACTCTATCTGCCCATCCGAATCAGGATGATAGGCTGTACTAAAATTCAGATTCGGTCTGAATCCCTTGAACAACCCCTTCCAGAAATTCGAGGTAAACTTCTGGTCTTTGTCAGACACAATTGTCTTGGGAATTCCGTGCAATTGTGCCACTTCCTTCATAAAAAGGTTGGCAACATATGTTGCCTTGTGAGTGGTCTTTAATGGAATGAATGGGAAGCTTTTGTAAGCTTGTCCACCACCACCAATATGGAATCATGTTGCTTGCATGTTCTAGGCAATCCAGTGATGAAATCCATAGTCACTACTTTCCACTTCCACTCAGGAATGGGTAAAGATTGCAACAACCCTGCTAGGTCCCTATGCTCCAATTTAACCTTCTGGCACTCCATAAATTTGGCGATGTATTCTGCAATCTCTTTTTTCATACCTGGCCAGTAGTAATGGCTCTTGACTGCTGCCACAATTTTCTAATATCCAGGGTGCCCAACATAAGGCACATTGTGCATTTCATGCAAAATCATAAGTCTCAAGTCCTGAACATTAGGTACATAAATTCTATTCTTGTACATAAGTATTCCATCAGTCCCTAATTTATAATTTTCCACTTTCTATGGAAACTCACCTTGTTGTAGCTTTGCTACGAGCTCCCTGTATTGCAAATCTACATTTGCATCTTCCAAAAAATTTCTCTTTATATCAGTCTGATACATGCTAATGGCTGTAGCATGTAATTTGTGTACTTTCCTACTGAGTGCATCAGCCACTTTATTCTCCTTCCCTTTGATATGATTTATATCAAAATCATATTCACACATAAAATCCAACCATCTACTCTGCCTAGCATTCAAGGTTGGTTGGTCAAACAAGTACTTCAGACCGTTATGGTCTGTTCTGAATTCAAATATCCTCCCCATGAGGTAATGTCTCCATTTCCT
This sequence comes from Picea abies, assembly GCA_900067695.1. NCBI lineage: Eukaryota > Viridiplantae > Streptophyta > Pinopsida > Pinales > Pinaceae > Picea > Picea abies. The sequence goes on along the minus strand of CBVK0100589977.1, from coordinate 12,616 downwards.
CAGAGCATGAACGATCGCTGCCAACTAAAAATAATGAGTGGTGTAGTTTCTTTCATTCTCTTTCAACTTTCTAGATTCATAACAAATTATGAATCCATTTTGACTGAGGACTCCTCCTAGTCCTTCTTTGCATGCATTGGTGCATACCACGAAATCCACATTTGGGTCTTCAATCCTCAATATTGGAGTGTTGGTTAACAACTACTTCAATCGCTGGAATATTTTCTCACACTCTTCATTCCACTGAAACTTCTTTTACTTCCTTTGTAAGGAAATGATAGGGTAGGATATCTTTGAGAACCCTGTGATAAAACTTCGGTAATAGCCTGCTAGACCCATAAAGGATCTGACTTCTTTCATGTTCTTGGGCACTAGCCATTCTATGATGACCCCAACCTTCTTAGGATCCATGACAATCCCTTCTTCTGAAATAATGTGCCCCAAGTAATGGATTTGCCTTTGATAAAATGAGCATTTTCTCAGCTTGGAATATAGTTGGTGCTCTCTTACCACTTGCAGCACCATCCTCAGGTGTTGTTCATGCTCTTCTTGTGACTTGGAATACACCAGAATGTCATCTAGGAAGACTATGACAAACTTGTCTAGATAGTCCCCAAATACACCATTCATCAAGCACATAAAAACAGGTGCATTCGACAGCCCAAATGACACCACTGTGAACTCGTAATGACCATACCTTATTCTAAACATGATCTTGTTGATGTATTTATCCCTTATTATTACCAGGTGATATCTCAATCTGAGATCTATCTTTGAAAATAACTTTGCATCTTTCAACTGATCAAACAGGTCATCAATCCTCGACAAAGGATGCTTGTTCTTAACAGTTACTTTTTTTAACTGTCCGAAATCAATACACAGCCTCAACGTTCCATCCTTCTTCTTCACGAATAGGACCGGGGCACCCCAAGGTGGATGTACCCCTTCTGCAGAAGCTCTTCAAGATACAATTGCAGTTCTTTCATCTCTGGCGTACTCATTCTATAAGGTGCTTTCGACATTGGAGCTGCTGCAAGCATCAAGTTTACAGAGAAGTCAATATCTCTCTTCGGAGGTAGTCCTAGTACCTACTGAAATACATCTTCAAACTCCTTAAGTACCACATAATATCCAATACCTAACACCTTATCCTTAGGTGTTTCCTCCACATGGGCTGCAAATAATTGACAGCCTTTCCTGTAGCATTTCTTCAGTTGTAATGCTCAAATTTCTCTGACAAAAATAACTTTGGGAATTCCCTGGACTATTTTCCGATTTCCTTCTTCATCCAGGCAAGTGAATTCCTTACTATGACAATCCAAGATGGCATGGTGTTGGTCTAACCAGTCCATCCCAATTAAACAGTCATAAGAGCCTAAAGGAAAAATATTCAGTTCATCCTTCATGTTCAATCCTTTCATGTCCACAGGAAAAGACTTAACCAATTCAATGACTCTTCTCTTGGTTCCTGTGGCTAGCTACACTAACCAATACTTTTCATGTTTTCTTCTTGAAAAATGAAGACTTTCCACCACTCTAGGATCTATATAACTATGGCTATCCCCTGAATCGGTTAAAACAGTAAAGGTATGGTTTTTTATCATACCTTCCACTTCAATCATGTGCGACTGATACTTAGCTTTCTTATTGTCCAGGGCTGCATAGATCCTTGGCATCCTACTACCCATGTCCTCCACTATTTCATCTTGCTGAACATTGTGGACTACTCTCACTTTATCATTTTTGTGAGGGAAATCTCTGTACCTATGGTTTCCTTTACAACCCCAACACTCCATAGGTGTCTGCCTTGGCAATTGACCACCTACTTTAGTGTTTGTGGGATTTCTAAAAGATGGTTGTCCTTGAGGACTATTTCTGACAAAGGAAAACTTGTTTCCCTTTTTCCTCTGTTCCTTCTTGAACTTCTTCTTGTCTTCCCAAGCCTTTTGGAAGGTAGGCTTTTCCCTCTGTTGTTCATATAAGCATTTCACTTTTCTTATTATACTGAATTTTGTCATCATACTGAATTTTGTCACCAATGGAAGGTGGTAATCCACTTAGATACCTCTGAATCTTGACAGCCTCATCCTTGATGAATGGAACATACTTCAATAATTCCAAAAACCTTTGTTCGTATTCATCAATGGTCATGCTTCTCATCTTGAGTTTGAAGAACTCTTTCATATTTCTGTCATAATACCTTTTAGTCAAATATTTCTTCTCGAAATATCTCTTGAATTCCATCCAAGTGATATCTTTCTCTCTAATGTGTTGCACTTGCACAAGATAATACCACCAAATGGATGCTTTTCCTTTCAGTTGATACATCACAATTCTTCCTTTGGCATGCGAGTAATAATTATGCAATTGGAAGTACTTCCTCATGCTTAGCAGCCATGTCTCGGCATCTTCTTCCTTCTGGTGTTCTCCATCGAATGTGGAAGGCTTAACCTTATTCATTTCTCCTTTTAGTTCATCCACTCTAGACCTTCTATGCTTTCTAGTAGGAGATGGTCTTGACCTTCTGTTTGTTTCCTTACCAGAATGCTTTAGAGAGTGACAACGAGGTCTGCTAACACTCCTCAATCTTATTTTCCTCTCAGTGGTCCCGTGACTCCCTATTTTTCTTGAGTCACTTTGCTTTTCCAATCTCTTTTCAATCCTATCCAGGCTCCACAACAACTTCAAGTTGAATTCACCCTATTTATTCTGAGTTTTCTTGAGCCTTCTGCTATCATCTTGGTGATCCTTGGCATCCTTCTATAATATTTCAATGATTTTCATCATATGCCCTTCCTTATTCATCTCCTTTTCGTGCCCATTGGAGATTAATACTTTGACTCCCAAGTTGACATCCATTACTTTTCTTTCGTTCTCTGAACTGGAGGCAATTCACACCTCTTCCATTATTTGCAATCGGTGGAAACTCTTATTGGTTCTGGCACTTACTAAACTTCTGCAAACACAATGTGCAGACCACCAGAGTTTGTATGGTTATTAATCCTTAACAAATTCCACAACATTCAAAATGACTTGATTTAAGAAAACGTTTTGTTTGCATGAATTTTCTAAGCTCTGCTCAGCTCTACAACACACTCAGGCCATAGCCCTTTTCCTCCATGTTCCCCAACCCCACACGACCAAAATTCATGACCAAGCGCTAGGTATATAAGGTTCTCCAAACGAAACTTCAGGGTTTTGGGATTTCAGGATTTTGGGGTTTCAAGATTTCAGGATTTTGGTCTCGGAGGTTCTCACACTCACTTCCCTCTCCAACTCCCGACTCTCGAATTTCTGACCTTTCCTAGCCCTGGGCCCACAACCCAGTTGTCACCAACTATGGTAGTGGTATGTGGCAGGTCTAAGAAGGTCCATGTCACCTCTGGCGACGTCATAGGGTCCCACCACTTTCACTTTTCTCTTCATGACTTCAGGTTTTGGGAGTTTGTGCATCGACACAACTCGCTTTTCCCCAAAGATGAAATTGCAAAATCGCCATTTACTATCTTCTTGATCCAACGGTCAAGATCTTTTCCTAGATCTATGGTGTAGATCTTTTCAGGTTTTCGGGGTTTTGTGTCTCCGCGCTCCCCTCTTTTCCTGACATCTGAACTCCTAAAAGGCTTCTCGGATATCCTTCTAGCACCTGCTCTAGATATAACAGTCGTAAGGGTTCTCCCTTCCTCCTAAATAGATCCTACAGCTCCAACACTTTTAGGGTTGATTTATCTCTCTCTCTCCTTGTGGTCATATGCCACACCGACTGCGGATTTTATAACATCCCAGATACCAGATTGTAACATAGCCAAGTGACTCCTTGGAACTCAGAAACAATCTAAGGTTCAAGATTAGTCGTCCAGTCACAATTTCACTCGATACCTTGGGTCCAAAGACCACTCATCCAACCCATCTAGGTTCAACTTTGAAACCTGGTGGCTCTGATACCAGATTGTAGCATCCCTGACCATCAACCCTAGGGTCGGGAACATGCTACTACGCGGAAACAACACTTATATAACATGCATTTAAATGAATTCAATACATTAACACAGAGTAAGCACATTATTACTGCTAGCATACATAATCCACGACATTAACAATAATTCATGAATACAGCGAAATACATGATAATTTTTCTAGAATCACAGACATGCATACTTAATTGAGATTATACACATGTATATACTTATTTTTTATTCCGTATGTAATTCACCAACTGTGTGCAGACCTTCCATGAACCTCCTAGCCTTAGACCACGTTGCTCATCACTCTCAACAGTAAGTCACCCCTGATCTGGGACTAAGCTCCACCTGGTAGGGGAATCCTAGGCTAGGCAGGGTCAATAGGAAGACACACAGTCACAGAAAAAGGATTCTCTCCCAGGAGCCACTTATGCCCACTTCTCACAGACTCTCATTCCCCACATGCCTGTCCCACCCTAAGAGTATACACCTTCACTGTCACCTAGACAGTCCTTCGGCTTCTAAACCTCCCTTGCCTTGGGCTTCAACAATAGACCGGACCAGAAGTCTCTGATCTTTGTGATAGCTACCGAACCTCTTCCAGGAGTACTCACTTATCCTGCACACTCTCTCACCTGGAGAGAGTGTTGTATACACAGGTCAGACCACCACAAGGCTCAACATGAACTCTCATTGACTAACAAGTCTCACACAGTCCAACACTACACAGCCAACAAAGTCATCTGGGAATATAGACATGGCCACCCAAAACTGGTGATAGACATACGCTACGACATAGCAAGGCTCAACAAGTATGGGACTTTTCGATTTTCTCAACCAGCCACACAGGACAACTTCTTGGTTCTGGTTCCGGGATTGCATAAGGGTGTATAGGGATCCCACCTAGAGGCTTCAATGGTTTAGGTGAAGGATCCAACAAAAGACACCCCCAGGGGCTGATGATAGCACCCCCCAAGTTCAAACAGGGAATCCATAATGGAGAAGAAAACCCTAAACTAAGCCAACATTTAATCTTTTAACCGCATGCACCTAGGTTGACACTTGTCTTCCTAGTGCTGCATGCGTTCCCTTTTTCACACCTAGAGCTGCATGCATTGCCCCTGCTAGGTATTAGGATAAAAAAACATACCTTTCACATGGTTTTGGAATAATAATAAAATAATACTCTTAAGGACTTAGCCCTCAAGCTTAGCCCCTCTTCCTACCTCTCAGCCCCTCTCCCTTACCCAGGCTTTGTGGAAGCTTAGTCCCCCATCACTCATTCATCGTGGTCGGTCCAAATCCAGAGATGTTTATCTCTTATTAATAATGTGCATAATCACATGTACAAAAATCAGGCTCCTAGCCCTCAACACTTAGGCTCCCTGGCCTAATCACACATAAGCCACTAGCTTATATAAACTTGGCTCACCAGCCTATAAAACAAAATTACAATTCCTAATATAATTGGGGCACGTCCTTGGGGTATTACATTCCCTGTAGAAGATTTCTTTGTGATCATACAAATAAGGAATACCTAAGACCATTCCACATTCATTGAGTGGCACCACATCACAAGCTACCTCATCCACAAACTTAGATGAAATTGTAAAATTCAAAGTACATTGCTTTGTTATGTGCAATTTATGATTGTTTCTTATCCATTTAAGTGAGTAAGGTTTATGATGCATCTGAGTGTTTAATTCAAATTGTTTAACCACTTCCTCTAAAATCAAGTTAGATTAAGATCCACTATCTATCAATGTGTCAACCTTAGTATGCCTCATTATGACCCTTATGTGAAACAATTTACTTCTAGAATCATATCCATCACCAATTTTACCTGTCAAAACAACCGTTGTGATTTTAGAATCATCACCTAAATTTGATCCCAAGTCTGTTGGGCATGTTGTTGCTATAGTTGTTTTCCTCCCTTTCCTCTCTTTGAACCATTTCGATCTCTTCTCTGGATGCAATTTCCAACAATGGTCCTCATCATTCCCTTCTTTCTTACAATGCTTGCAAGAGAGCTTCTCTTCCTTTCTTTCCACTGGATTTTCCTTCTTGCCATTCCACTTCCTTTTGTCCTCTTTTCTTGAAGATGATTCCCCTGATACACCAACTCTTGTTTTCCCTGCTTCAATGTATGCTGCTTGAACAGAAACCTCATCAATATTAGTAGGTCCAAACATTAATTCCATCTTACGAAATCCATCTGTGTATTCTTGCAATGTTTGTTCCTTTCTTAGTTTAAGACCTTTCCATTCAATTAAATCCTTCTCTTTATAACCCAAAGGACAAAATTTCTTTCTAAGTGCAGAAACAAAAACTTTCCATGATGGAAATAGATTACCCACTTGTTGCATGCCATTTTGCAACTTGCTTTACGAGTGTTGTGCCTACAAGTCAAAGCGATGCCAATTTGATTTGAGTTGCCACATATTTGTTTTGTTTCACACTACAATAAACTTCCATCTATCTGACCTGGTTATCAAGCCTCTCTGCATTTACTTCACCATCGTACATGGGTAATTCAAACTTTACATCAAGCTTAAGTAAAGTCATATCATTTTTTATGTTTATGGGAATGTTTTCGTGCGGTGTATTTGGAACTTGTACTTGAAGAAGAAGAAGTTGATGGAGAAGAAGGAGGTGAAGGAGGAGGTTTAGGAGTATCCTCTCCTTCTTCACCTTTGGCCTTTGAAGATTCACTTATAATCGATCTCTTCCTCTCCAAGTAATAATCATATAAAACCTTCATCATCTCCAACATGGAGAAGAAGGTCTTTCAAAACTCTATCTCATCATGAGAAAGTACCTCTTCCGATGCCATCTTCTCACTTTGAGAAGTTATCTTTCTCGATCTAATCTCAGGATTCTCTTCAACAAGCTCACCTTCACCATGATTCAAATTTTCCCTGGTAATCATGCAAACTCAAAAACCAACCGTCAACCTGCTTTGATACCACTTGATCCGACTTGATATTTTAAAGACTATGGTTATGTTTTTGAAGAATGAGTTTATTAACCATTTAGGAATTCAAGAAATTGGAAGAATTAATGAAATAACATGGAAGCCATAATAATATATACAGATCTGGAAATAAGCACAAGAATCAGCAAGCCAAAACAACAAAGTTGTTAACGGAGTTTGGAAATATCGCCTACATCTTCGAGCCTTTGTGTCAGTGGGTAGGGATTTCTTATTTCTCCTCAAAGATTCAAAAGTACATCCGAAAAATGTCAAATGGATTACAAACTTATTTGGCTGTGTTCTTCTAGATCTCTAGAACCCAACACAACTAACGACATTGAAAACAGATGAACGAAGCTCCCAGGAATGGCCTGCAAAGTTTCTCTCCTCAATGGCTTCCCTTCATAAAATGGATTTGACTGTCAAATTCCTCAACATTTCTCCTTCTTTAAACCTGTTCAAGGCTACCAAAAACCTTTGGTTTATATAGGTTTAAATTTGGTAACATCCTCCCAACTTCCTCCCAAAATCTGGCCTCAAAAAGAGCTCTAGATCCTCCAATAATGGTCAAAATCTCCCAAAAACAGCTAAAACATCAACAAAATCTATAAGATATAGTTTAAAACCCATAATTTGGGAAAAATTGGGCACAACCCCCTTCACTGGGGCCCCTGGTCGCATGCGCACCTCCATGTGGCCTTAGGATTGCTGGCGCGCTGATCTTAATGCCTAAGTCCCGACCCTTGGTCATGTGGCCTCACCCTAGTCCCCCACGCGCACACATCATCGTTGGCCCTTGGTCTCCAACCCCTGGTCGGTTGGGGTTGGCCCCTGCCGACTGGGGCTTACCCTGAATCACACACCAACTTCACTTTATATAGTATATGTTCCATTTCATGACCAAGGAACATGTGTAGCCCAATCGGTCCATTGGAGGTTACGAAGACGTTGAAAATTCATGAGGTCAAGGGTTCGAAATGCCCCGGAGGAGGAAACAAACTTTTACCTAGCCAACCTTGGGAAAATCTAGGGTGCCATGTGGCACCCTGTGATTGCACCACATGTCACCCTGGGATTGACCCGTACTACTAACGCAATGACCCAATCAACTACCAAGTCACCTGCCATGTCATCCACCGTACAACCCAGTCATCTTCTACGTGTCACTACCACATCATCTGGCCATACTGCCATGTGTCATTCCATACTGCCACGTCATTCGTCATACAGTCCAGTCACCTTTCATGTGTCACTTCCATGTCAACCTGTCATACACCTAGTTGTCATCCATACGACCACATGTCCACCTATCATTGGGCCACATCACTCTATGTATTTCCACCTGTCATCCGTACAGTGACACATGTCAAATTTGTACAGTGCCAACTCAACCCGAAAGTGACAAAATCGAGTGACAAATGTCACCTCCTGGTGACACCATGTCAAAATGATGACATAATCATGATGTCATCATAACACATGATGATGTCACCTGTCGTGTTTGCTAATGTCAGCGTTGACTTCGACCCAATTGACTTTTTGCTTGTTTGGAAATTTGATCAGAACGTGATAATTTTCGCATACGGTGTCTGTTTGAGGGAAAAATTGGGAAAAATTATATGGCCATAATCAACGTGATGAGACAAACACAATGGCGCTAGTTTTGTACGATTCTGACAACTTTGATTTTTAGGTCTTCCTAGACCCATTTTGGTTCCTAGATCCATTTTGGATCAATTAGGGAGGTTAACTCCCTAACATTTTATGAATATGAAAATTATAATGGAGGTGATGTTTTCCTAGGGGATGAATTGACAACTAGAATCACAGGACAAGGGAAAGTCAAGTTGTTTCTCAAGGATGGAAGGATTAGAACAATACTTGGGGTCTTTCACATTCCATAGATGGCTATAAAATTGATATATATAAGTAATATGAGTGATGAAGGTGTACATATAGTGTTTTAAAATAAAACCTACAAAATGGTTCAAGGAGAAATGGTGTTGATGAGGAGAATTTGGAATGGAACTCGGTACAAGTTATTGAGAAGCACTATTAGTAATGGGCGTAACAATTTTGTTGATCCTAAGGGTGGAACTGAATAAGTAAAAACCCCTATAGTCTCTAGAGAAAAAACAATGCTATGACATGAAAGACTGGGACATATTCGACAGAAGGGCCTTCGAGCAATGCATAGTAAATGTATGGTTGCACAATGGATTTTTATTTCTTTTAACATTGTATATATGGTAAATAGAATCAGGTAGTATTCTTATCTGGTCTACAAGAGAAAAGGGAATCTTAGATTTAGTACACAATGATGTGTTTGGACTTGTTCATGTTCCATCGCTAAGTAAATCCGAGCACTATGTTTCTTTTATTAGCAATTTCTCTAGGAATAAAAGGATTTATTTCATCCGAAATAAATCTGAGGTCTTTGGTAATTTTAGAGAATTTAAGGCTCATTTGGAGAATCAAATAGAGAAGAAAATAAAGGCATTGAGAATAGATAATGATGAAGAGTTTTGTGGGAATTAATTTGAGGAATTTTGTAAGAAGTGCGGTATAGAAAGGTAGAAGATTACTCTATACACGCCTCAACAAAGTGGGGTTGTAGAAAGGATGAATAAGATGCTGATGGAAAAAGGAAGGAGCATGCTCAGTGGTGTCGAGTTAGGATAGGAATTCTAGGAAGAGGTAGTGGGTACTACATGTTATTTGGTAAGTAGATCACCCTAATCAGAGTTGGTGGACAAAAATATGCATGAGGTATGGACTAGTAAGAAACTGTCTCTTGAACATCTCAGAGTGTTTAATTGTGATTCTTATGTACATGTTCCAAAGGAAAATAGGAGTAAGTTGGATAATAAAGCTGAAAAGTGTATTTTTATTGGTTATAAAGATGGTATAAAAGGCTACAAACTTTGGAACCCATAAACTAAGAAGATTGTTTAGAATTTGTATGTTGGATTTAGATAGGTTAAATATGTTTGCAAATAGGAAGTCCTACCAAAGGAAAAAGAACCAGAGACAACAAATTTTGCGTTGGATGGTGAATAATTTGACTCAAAAGAAAAACATGAATTAGAAGAAGAAGAAGAACCTCATACTCTAGTATTGAGGATGTTGGGGTCCTATAATCATAGGTGATTTGTTTCTTCAACTATCTATTTGGCATTGCTCTCATGATGAAGACATCTAGTTTGTTGGGCTCGGTTGATTTCACTTATCCCTCCATCCATTTCTCTCGATCCTTCATCACCCTACTGTACCCTTTCATTCCCTCACCCTCCATTTCTTCACTCCTCTGCTAATTTCATCCCTACATGAAATGATGTTAGGTAACTAGGGTTAAATTTACAAAAATAACTAGTTTAATAAGTTATTAGATAACATAGGGTAATTAATAATAAATAATTAATCAGGTTAAATTAACAAGTGTTAATAATTAGTAGTTAGGTTAGTAATTGGGTTAGGCTAATAATTAATTTTAAATAAATAATTTATAAACAAAAACATTATAAAAAATTTAATAATTAAAAAACATTTCAAAAACAAATTATAATAACGTAATAAAAGTTATAAAACAAAAAAAAAATTAAAAACATTAAACATTTTTTTTTTTGGAAGTGAGTGTAAGAGCTTGTATTACGAAAGGAGGGTTATAATACAAAAAAGGGGGACTCCCTGGTCTGCCAAAACGGAAACCAGACCAGAGGTTCCCGAGTTGCGTTTTAGGAAATAAATGAGGGGTGTGACTGGACTGCCACCATGGGAAACCAGCCCAGTCCTACCATATCCAGCTTTTGGAAAGATAAGAACAACATAAATGAGAAAAGCAGAAGCTGAGACTGACACTAGACTGACTAGACTGACTTGGCAATAGACTAACCAGACACTAGTCCAGGACAATGATGTGTTTCTTTCCTTCATCCACCTGGACCTTGTTCTCCTCCTTCTGAGAGATCGTACGAGTCTTTATGATATGTGTTGGTGCTCCATTTCTATTGAATAGTGTGATGTCCATGTGATGGATGTAGCACAGGTAGAGGTGTAATTTAGCAACCAACCGCTCCATCTTGGCTTTCTGGTCTTTCTCGACCTCAACTAGTAGTTTGGTAATGGTTTCTAGATTACTGAGGCAACTCAAGATTTTTTTTTAGTAGTTTCTTGTGTTCCTTGTTATCCTCCAGTCTGGCGTCTTCCATTTTCTAGCTCACTTTGTTGATCATTATATTTTTTATCCACGCCATCTCCATCATTTTGTGGTAGAGGGTTTCCCTAGGCTATGTGGCTCATGGGTCCATTACCCAGTCTGCTTCCTGAGTCAGAGCATCCCATGCTTTTCCCTTGCCTTTGTCTTTGATTTCCTTTTCCCACCAGGTAATGGTCGCTTTTCCTTTCGGTGCAACCAGAGTATGAAAGGTTCCCTCCTTGTCTTTTGTCGCCTACTCCATCCTTGAAACCCACCGAGGACTGTTCGGAGTTTCCTTCCCAAGGGGGTTTCTTTTGTTGTGTGTTCGCTTCATTCACACCATCCCATCTGGCCTCTTGAAGCTCCTTTGCTAGATTCTCAACCTGTTCACGTCTACACATGGGTTACTCCATTCCCTGCCCTTGTATCTGTGGTAGCCCCTGCAGTTGCGCTCTTCTTGTTTTCATCTATTTTTATTGTTTCTTCTCTTATTGAACTTTCCCTACTGTGGGCTCTTCCTTCCAATCATGGTCTGCCCATAGAGGTGAACCTTCCCGTCCTTTTTCCCCGTCACAGTATGTATGATCATGATGACTCGATCGTTATCCTTGTACGGTCCCTTGCCCCTACTTGCTTGATATCCTACTGTTCTTCTCCCCATACCTGGTCTTTGGTGTGGTGTATCGATACTGGTCGATGTCAATCCCTCTTGCCTTATGTCATTCACTGCCTGCTATTTGCCACCAATACTTTCCCATGGTATTTCCCCACAATTCTTACTGTTGACATGACCTTGTTGTCGTACACTTGCTTATTGTATAATTTGATCCTGCATTGTAATTGGTGGTTGAGTGTTGAGCAGTCATATCCTGCTTGGGTCCTTCGTGCCTTCCGATGGGCCTTTCGCTGCCCTCCTCGATGTGACCTTCCTTGCTTAATCTGTCATTATTATATTTTGTCACTAGTTGGATGCAGTATGTTCTGAATTTTCCATTCGATATGTTGATCCAGGTAATGTCTAGTTCCGACCCTTCCTTGCTAACCCCCTTGTAGGAGATTCTGTCCACTAAGCCATTCGCTGACCTGCGTACCCAACACAACTCCATTGTGTTCATTGTTTGTAGATGTTCCTGGATTTTTTCTAGGGAGTGTGCCAAGCACCAGTGTCTCTGAACCTTGCCCACTCCGATGCCATTTTGGAGTCTCTTCACTGTGAACATAGTTACCAACTTAACGAGAACTCTCCATAGTTCTCGTTTTTTTGGGGGTCCAATTTTTTATCTCGTTTTTAAAAATGGTGCTATCGATAGCACCCCCTCTCTATTTTTAGGTGATTTTTAATATTTTAAATTTTTCGATCCACAATGTTTCCACATTATTTTTTTAAATGCTCATTTTTCATCTATTTTCAATTTTTTCTATATATATTGTTTTTATTCAACTCCTTTTTTAGTCTTTTTTTCATGCTTCTTTCAATCTTAAAAA
>CBVK0100589974.1:0-14649 GCA_900067695.1 Picea abies | reverse complement strand
TCCTGTACATAGCTTATTGTTGTAGAATATTGTACATAGTTTAAAATTTTATTGTACATAGTTTATTGTTGTAAAATATTTGTATATACATGTACATTATTTCCGCAGCTCATGTTTAATGTTGGATTTCATATATGGACATGTTATTGACAAAACTTTTCGGTGGATGCAGGTCATATGATTCTGGATTCTCGTACGCTTTCCTTTAAAGAATAAAAGATCAAGCACATGTCCCCATATGGAGCCAATGTTATCCACCAAGTTGCACTATGGTGAATTTCCAGCGAGCCGCCAAAGATTGAACATTTATTGTTCAAAATTCAGAGTTCAGAAATTCAGCCGGTCAAAAAGACCACCTGGTTACTCTACTTTTCCATAAAAAATTGTAATAAGAGGTGTTGGCATGATGAATTTGTAAAAGGTCTTAGACACCTTAAGTCCTAAGCGTGAGTTATACTCTGGAGTGTTTTTTCACTTACTAATTATATTTTTCCGCTTTCATGCGATTTATAATTTATGAGTCGGCAATTTTTAATTAAAAATAAAGATACATTAAAAAAGTGGTATTTGGGCACCAAATAGGCCATGGGGATGCTCATTTTTGGACCTAGATCATCCATGTTACCTAATTACCCACTTACTTGAGTAAAATTGGTGATTTTCATCACTCAATTTTGATTTTACTCTCAAAAACTCAAAAAAGGCATTTTAATTCAATAAAAATCAGCCAAGTCAAAATAAAAAAAGATAAAGGGGGACAATTTTGGAGAAAACTTAATCGCAAAGTCAATCAAATAGTCAAAGGGGACAAGGATCAAGTTGATTGGCAATCAAATAAGTTTGGATTATGGAAGATTTAGCACATGTGCTAAAGGAGGTGCGCCCCTCTTGGAGAGGTGGCACCCTCTTGAGGTGGCAGCCCATGGTTGATGGAGGTGGAGCCCTGCCCTTTGTTTATGATTTGATTTGACATGTGGTTAGAGTGTGGAGAGGTGTCACCTTTTTCTCCCACACTTGGCAGCCCATTCCATACCACTTGGTGCGCCCTCCTTGAGGAGGCCATGCGCCCCTCTCCTTAGTATTATCACCATTTCTTGTATAAATAAAGAGCTCTCTCCTCTTTGTTAGTTAGTTGGAGCTTGATTGAGAGAAACTTATCATTGTAATATTTTCATTTGTGAATAAAGAAAGACTTTGGAGGTCAAGAAGGTGTGCTATCTATGTGTGTGGATTCAATTGATGTCAATCTATATCTATGAGGTGATATTTGTCTAATTCTTTCTTTAAGTTTGTTATATTGGTTTTCAAAGGGATGTTATCATCTTGAAAAAATAGGCTTTATCTAGCTTGTTGTTATTCCTATTTGCTCATTTACATTTAGGGATTTTGATGTGTATGTGTGTTTTGCTTAACTAACATACTCTCAAGTTTCTTGTGTAGGTGACACCATTTACATTAACAAGTTTATGTGCAAGGATTTTAAGACTTATAGGTTCATAGCTTGGAGTGGTGAAGAAGCTTGCTTGCTTCCAACAACTTCAAGGATCTAAAGACTCAAATCCCTCCTTAGTTCATCTAAAAGACTTCATTGCCCAAGGGTTTCAAGGCTACAATTTTCTCTCTCTCCTCTTTCTCAAAAGTTCAAAATCGTTTTGGTTACTTGTGGTTTACTTTCTTAGATACATTTCAGAATTTAAATCATTCATATCTAAGTAGTAAGTTGTTTCAAATATTAGATCTATAGTTCTTATTTCAAGTTTGTTATCTTAACCTAGATCTAGTTCAAAGAAAGTCAAATTTTGCAAGCATTTTATTTCCAAATTTGAAGGCTGAAGTTTGATTTATTTTAAAAGTTCTCTCAAGTTTATATTTAGCAAATCTAAGTGCTCTTATATTGCTATTTCTAACAGCAACAAAAGGACCCTAAGGAAACTAGCTTCTTAGCTTGAGTTCCTTAGTTAAATATTGCCGAAATTTTCAAAATTAACTTAGAATTTTTTTTAGAGTTTGAATCATAACCCAAGACACTTCTAAAGTGTTTTTGGGCATCTTTTAGCCTCTTTTGTTTGGTGTTTTTTGCAGGTTGACGAACAGGTAGAAGGAGATTCTGTCCATTTTGGGCGGATTGGGAGCATCGGGGACCCCCGAAAGCAACATTTTTACTTCATAGTCCTTTAAAAAACTTTGTAAAGACTTGTGACCCCCCTAATGAAAGGTCACAAGTCATTCCAATAAGCATTGTGTAAAGTCATAATAAAATAAGCGGGGCTACAAGCTCCCGCTCTTCAAACCCCCCAGGGGGGAGTGGTGTTGTGGTGATTTTGTCAATTTTTGCACAAGTTGTTAGCTTAGATTAATTTCTTTTGCTTCTGCAAATAGAGCAATAATTGTTAGATTAGATTTCAAATTCAGTATTTCAATTTGGCAAATAAATCGTCCCCTCAGCGACCTCGAAAGGGGCTTGGTCAGCATGGACTTAGTAATTAGTCAAACATTTCCTTTTATGCTGGCAAAATAAACCTTCCCCTCAGTGACCTCGAGAGGGGCCTGGTCAGCGTGGACTTAGTAATTAGTTCACACTTTTATATTTTTTTTGCATAAAATAAACCAAATTCCCCTCAGCTCTCAGTTTTGTTCCTGACCCTCCTAGTTGCGAGCTTGCCTCGATCGGCTGGGAGTAAGTTCATACATACTGAGCTGGTCAGTGGTTGATAGATCTAATTAGGACAAACCCCCGAAGTTGTTAATTTGATGTGCGGGAAAACGCCTTAGAGTGACCTGAGAAGTTGCTGCATAGGCGGTCAACAGCTTTAAGAACCACTTAGGGGGAGTGTGCGAAGTTTCACTGAATACCTCGGGCTTCTTCCCCTCAGTGTTGGATATCCGGCACCTCTAGTGGGCTTGTTGGTGGAACCATTGGGTTTTGGCAAGTTCTCAGCAAATCTTTGAGCTAAAGGGATAACCTCTTGAGAGGCCAAATCTAGTTTAGCTCAAACAATTTACTTTTCTTGCAATAAAATTTATCTCATTAACCTACCATCAATAAATCTAATAAAATACGCAATCTACATTGCCCACGATACTTTAAAGGCACTGGTCTCAATTCTACATTTACAAATCCATTTGCTTCAAGCACTTTACTTTTACTCATTACTTTGAAGCAATATTTAATTTACTTGCATCTATTGTTATCTCAAGTATCCTTTTATGCAAGTATCTTTATGTATCTCATGGTGATTAATGGATCTATGTATGCTTTAGAATAAATTTGCTTTATATATTGGTTAATGCAATAAACTCCTAGAATACTAGTTGCTTAGATTTCAGTTTAAGCCTTAGATTATTTTATTAGGGACTACCCCCCTTGGCTTCGCTAGGAGTTCGCCTAGACGGAGGAGTTGAGGATTAGGTGACAGCACCTTAACTCTCACTTGCCCCCCAAGAACACACCGAGTGGATAGAAGATTTCTTCCACATCTCCCAGGTGTGTATAAAGGCGGTAACAAGACCTGGGAGTAGTTAAGAAGAAGGACATGATCACATCATTGACCTTCCTCTTATGTTGGGATGATAAAAGTTTATTAGTTATCATGAGACCCTTGTGGACATTTTACCATTGAAGAAGACCCCTTTGACTTTGTCCTGTTGCATCCCCTTGCTTGAGCCACATCCTTCTTAATGTTTAAGTGGTGTTGGTCTTTTCTAGTCACCTTGACTTGTTGACTTTCTAATTAATATATTTATGATTAAAATATTAATTATTTTATTTTGTTTTATTGTTGGGTTTTAATTTAACCCTAAAGATAGGGTTAGTTTAATTAACCCTAACCCCTACCTAAACTATAAAAGGAGATCTTCCCCTCTCTTACTCACTAATTCATTCTTCCTCCTTTAGCTCACTTGGTCTGACTTTTGTTGCGACCTTCCTTACTTCAGTTTGGTGTTTTTTGTTGCGGCCTCCTTGGACAGATGTTGGGTATCCGGCCTCCTTGTTTTCTTCTTGTTGGTTCCTTGGACAGTTCTTGCTGGAATAAATTGCGGCCCTCTCTTTGGATGCTTTCCCTTGTTGTTTTAAGGTGTCGCCCTCTCCTTGGTTCCTTCCTCTTGCTCATTTTAGGGTGCAAACTCCTCCTTGGCAGTCCTCTTGTTGAGTTTTGTGGTGCGGCCTCCTTAGGACGGTCTCTCTAGCTGGTTTAAGTGGTATGACCCTCCTTCTGGAGCAGTTTTGTGCTGGGTATAGGTTGCACCCCCCCTCTTCTCCTCCTTTTCATCCAGTTGTTATCTCCTTGCTGTTGTTGCCTCAATTTTGTTGCCACCCGGTTGCTGCCACCTGTATGTTGTTCCCTCTTACAGCATTTAATACCCTAAACAGGGTCTATTGAGGCATCCTTAATTTTCTGCCACCTTTTGTTGTAACAGTCCCTTCTTGAACAATTTTTATTAAGGGTTGTTAGTGGTTTCCTTCAGCCTCCAAATTGGTCATTGGGTTTTTATATCAGCCCTATACTTGATGTTTAGTATGCTGATTGCTTTTTGAGATCTACCTAAAGTTCTTCTTGGAAAAATTGTCCACAAGATCATGATGAGATCTACCCTTGAGGGTTTGATCCATGACCATTATAGCTTTTTCTGAGCATACAGAAAAGAGGACAACATCAAGCACATCAAGTAAATTTGTTCCTTGTTTTTTGGCTAAGGTAATGCTCAAATCTGTTTTGCTAATGTTCAGATCTGTTCTTTGTTCAAGTTAATGTTCATATATAGTTCAGAATTGTTTTCTTTAGTAATGTTCAGATCCATCATATTATTTCTATGAATGGTTTACTTCAGAAATATTTGAATTTATTGTTGATCTATATCTACTGTACTAAATAAAATTAAAAGGATATTTTTGTTTCTAGTTTACCCTTGAAATTCAAAATGGAATTAGAGCTTGGGGCGTGAAAAGAGCTCAATTGTGGCAGACGTTTGAGCCTGCGTAGATTCACACCTAAGGGTTTGTTTTGCAGATCAGCAGTAAGTTTGTTTTATATCAGATCTTGTTTTCAGTATGACTTCATCTTCAGTCAAAGCAGAAGATAGGCTTGAAGGGGCTTCAAACTTCAATGCCCGGAAGGCTAGGGTTTTCAATATCCTAGAAGAAGGTGACTTGGATGAGCTGGTTACCAGGGTGATGAAAGAACCTACTTCAAATGCAGGAAGAACAACTTATAAGAAGAGGCAGGCCAAAGCCAAGAGGGTCATTTTTTACTCAGTTAAAGATGCCTCTTATTGCTCATCTAAGGACAGCTAAGGAATGCTTTGATGCCCTAGCAAATCTATATGAAAAGAAGGCCCCAATGCAAAAGAGTATTTTGAAGAAACAACTACGTACATTAAAGATGGGAAAGGATGAATCTATCTCTGCCTTCTTTTCTAAAATTGCCCAAACAAGAGATCATCTTACAGCAATTGGACATATGGTGGATGATGATGACCTTTTGTACAAACAGCAGTAGATGGTCTTCCTAACTCATGGGAGACATTTCTCTCATCAGTCAATGGAAGAGAAGTTCAACCTAACTTCGAGAGATTATGACATGATTGCCTGGATGAAGAGGGTAGACTTAAAAGAAGGAATGAACCCTCAACGGTGAAAGACCATGCTCTTTCAGCGAAACCCAAGAAATAGAAGAAGTTTCCTCAAAACAAAGGCAAAGGTAAGAAACCCCAAGGTAAGCACTCTCACTTTCACTCTCATTTGTCTAAAGTAAGATGCTTTAACTGTAAAAGGCTAGGTCATTATGCAAAAGACTACAGGAACCCTCCTTAACAGCAGAAACAGAGAGGCAAGTTCCTTGCTTCAGTTGCAACTGAGGAAGAAGAGCCTCAAAGAAGGAGAACCCGAGTTGCTACTAAAGAACAAGAACAGCGCAGAGAAAGTTATCTTGTTTCATCTCTCTCTGGTACTGTCACCAAATCAGAAGAAGTTTGGTTAGTGGACAGCGGGGCATCAAAGCACATGACAGGCTTTAAACAGAACCTTGTGAACTATCAAGATAAGAAGTTCAATGTCAAGGCAGAATTGGGTGATGATGGCACCTATGCCATCAAAGGATTTGGATTAGCATATTTCCAGCTTCAGTCAGGTAATGTATTTCATATTAAAGAAATTCTTTATGTTCCTGGATTAAAGACTAATCTTATCTCAGTTGCAGTTCTAGAAAGTAAAGGGTACTTGGTAGCCTTCCCCAAAGGAAAGGCTCTTATGTGGACCTCAAATGAAAGTATGAGCTCAGCCATGACAATCGGAGCTCAAGAAGGTGGACTTTACAAAGCCACTGGTCAAGTTATTCAAGCATTAACTCACGAGATGATCAACCCCTGCGACCTATGGCACAGAAGGTTTGGACATCTCAATTATAATGCTCTCCCAGGTTTGCAAAAGATGGTAACAGGTATGCCAGTTTTTTTTTTGAGCATGATAGTATTTGTAGAGGTTGTGCTCTTAGTAAAAATACAAAGAAAGCTTACCCTCACAGTAATAGAAAAACTAATGGTATATTAGATCTTATTCATTCTGATCTTTGTGGACCTATGACTGCTCCATCCATGAATGGTTGTCTTTATTATATCATTTTTATTGATGATTTTTCTCGAAAACCTTGGATTTATTTTTTGAAAACTAAAGATGAATCTTCTAGTAAATTTCAAGATTTTAAGAATCTTGTTGAGAATCAGACAAGTAGACACATAAATGTTTTCAGAACAGACAATGGAAAAGAATTTGACTCCCACAAGTATGATGATCTTTGTCGGACTTCCGGGATTAATAGGGAGCTGACTCTGCCTTATAATCCTCAGCAGAATGGAGTTGCAGAAAGAAAGAACATGACAATTTGTGAAGCAACCAGAGCCATGATGTATGATCAGAATTTTCCTTTGTCTCTTTGGGCCGAAGCTGCAAGCACTGCAGTCTATATTCAGAACAGGTGTCCTCATAAAGCCCCGGAAGAGAAAACTCCAACAGAAGTATTCATCGGTAAGAAGCCTTTAGTTGACCATTTGAGAATTTTTGGTAGTCCTGTCTACATTCATGTACCAAAAGAAAAGAGGACTAAGTTAGAGCCCTCTGGAAAGAAAGGCATTTTTGTGGGATACAATGAGACCTCAAAAGCATATCGAATCGATGTACCAGGGCAAAAGTTCATAGAGGTCAGTAGAGATGTGACCTTCCATGTGGAAGCATCTTTTCGTCGTTCCAGAGAACTTCCATGTGATACAAAGGAGCAGGAAGCTCCATCTCTAGAACCTTCAGATTCACCACTTTCAGATGAGCAGAGGGAGAAGACCAAAGAGCCTTCAGTGGATCCCATAAGGGATTCTGTTGAGTTTCCCCTAGAGAAACCTCTGGTCAAAAGGAATCCATCTTGGTGCCGTGAAATTTTAAAAGAAGCAGAAAAACATGCAACACCTAAAGGTACCTTCAGAGAAAGCAAGAAACCAGATAAATACTCAGATTTGATAGCTCAATTGAATCTTGTGATTGACTCGGAACCTTTCACTTTTGATGAGGCTGCCAAACATAAAGTGTGGAAGGATGCCATGATAGAAGAGTACAAGTCAATATTGAAGAATGATGTATGGGAAGTGGTCCCAAGACCACAAGGAAACTCAGTAGTAACCTCTAAATGGATTTACAAAATAAAGCATGCAACAGATGGCAGTGTTGAAAAATTCAAAGCTAGAATTGTGGCTCGTGGCTTCTCTTAGAAAGGACTTGATTATGACGAGATTTTTGCTCTTGTTTCCAAGTATACCTCTATCAAAATCATCATCTCTCTTGCTTTAGTTTTTGATTGGAAACTTTGAAGATTTTCCAGGTCCTATCAAGCTGCCAACTAGGTTTGTCTTTGACCTCAAGTTGGCTCTAAGTTTCAACTGTCAAACAAGGGTTTGTTGTTGTTTTAGGACAGCAAACTGTTCAGTAACTTCTTCGCTGATTTGTTACGGTTACATAGGCCAAATGGGTGCTCTAGTCACACGATGTTAGCACATGCATACCATAAGCTATATAACACACCTAGAGATCTTTTAGTGCTGAAATAATGTTGTTCTAAACTCTAACATACATGAAATGAACACAGGTATTTTTGGTCAACATGACCCTGGATAAAACCCCCCTGGGGAAAACCAGTTTGAGATGAATGTATATATATGGTGTGCTTCAAGCATGTAATACAACAAGGAAGATAAATACAAAGGAACCTGATACTTTGCAAACTCCTCACAAGTTCTGCAATGGTTCCTTGGGATGTGCGCCCCTAGAAGAGTGTGCCCCCTCCTTCCTTGACTGTGCCTGAAGACCCTTGCGCCCTTGCTCTGTCTCTTTGCTGATTGAAGAACCCTTGCACTCAAACTACCATTTGATTGCCCTCTCAACAACCCACAAACCATAAACAAGAAAGCTCCACTCCAGATGCTACCAAGTAGCCTTGCTCCCTCCTCCTCAAGTGCGCCCTCCTAGCAAACACACTCACCACAAATAACTGAGACTCCAACTTTCCTTGAGCCCTCCATGAACATGTGTGCCCTAGCTTGTTGAACTCTCCTCTGAATTCTCACCTCTCTACTCCTCACCAAACTTTCAAGGTGAACAATTGAGCTCTCCTTTTCCCTTTGCGCCCTCCTTAAGGATGCATGGAGAAACCTAATAAATGGGTGGATGAGATCATCTCATCTCATCCTAAGTCAATGGTTGATATCATCTCAAGTAAATCTCAACTCAAAACCCACTTTACTTAAGTTTCCATAGTTTCACTTTATGTCCCTTAAACCCACAAAGTGAATTAATTGTCATTTTAGGCTTAAATGACCAAATTTCACTTTTGACTTAAATCTCCTAAGTCAAAGTGGAATTAGACATAAAGTACATAGTGCAAGGTACAAAGTATTTTCCACATGTGTTTAGAAGCTCACAAACACAAGGGGACCACTTTCCAAGGTACCCAAATCTCAATACTCTCTCTTACCGAGGAAAGTGCCCTTCACCACCAATCTCATCCATGCAATGGATATGGTTGCCTACTAGCAAATACTCGGTGAGTATGGTTGTACCCTAATCAATGAAAGTAGTCTGACACAAATCTACTCAATCTGCGTGATCCATAGATGGAAGTGTCTCTCCACCTATCCAAGATCACCTATATCTTGGTATCAAACCAAAGATCTCCACCTTGGTCTCCCACCAAGGATTTCTACCTCCTGGCATCTTGCCAACGGTCACTGCTCTTGGCATCTGACCAAGTATCACTCTCTTGGCATCTCACCAAGAGTCTCCCCCTCTTGGTATCTCACCAAGAGCACCAGGATCTCGGCATCTCACCAAGATCCTCAACTTGCCCTCTCGCCAAGTAGCTTCCACCTGAAGTGGATCCAGAACCTGATCTGCTTGTCTTCGTAGCCAAGTGAGGCCCAAGCATCCATGGTACCCTATCGCTCCTCCTCATCAATCTCTGATGCTCTGAAGCCCCTGCACCAACCTTCTGTCTCAGCAACTCTGAAACTGAAGCTATCCCGGGTGGACAAGTCACCCCTAATGATGGTGTCCATGAAAACTGAGTCTGAGCTCCCTCTGAATCACTACTATGAGTCAATAGGTCCTCCTCAACTCTGTCTTCCCACCTGATGTTAGATGGTGTAACAATAGACAAAGTAGTCGCGAATGCACACTCTCTCGCAAACTGTTCATCGAACTCAAGCTCCTCTGCTGTCGTTGTTGAAACATCCTGCAGCTTCTTCTTCTTGGGACACTGTCCTGCATAGTGATCGATCTCCCTACAAGCAAAGCATCTCACTAAGCTCATATCTCTCTTCTGCCCACTGCTACTCTCTCCTCCCTGTGGTGGGGCCCCAAACTTGGAACCCTGCCAACCTCCCCGGCCGGTCTTCTTCTTTCCCTTTGTCCAAAGAGCAAGATCCTCATCACCCTGCATTGTCTGTTGCTGTCTAGAAGCCTCTACAAGAAGTCTAGTCTCCTCCTAAATGAAATCATCCCACATCCTCTCCCATGTGGGCATGACCTCCCTGGCAACAATGCCACGAACGAATGGACACCATGGTTTGGTGAAGTTGTTTAAGGTTGTCCTCACCATAGAATCTAGGTTCACCACCTCTCCAACGGCTCCAAGCTCATCTCTAATCTAGGTGTATCGGCTAAGGAAAGAAGTAACAGACTCATCCTGGAGCATGCGAATGCCCCTGAGTCGATCATGAAGAACCATCTTTCAGTTCTCGTTAGGGCTCTCATAAAGCTTGCATAGAGATGCCCACATCTCAAATGCCTAAGCTTTCCCAGTCAAGTGGGGAATGATGTGATCCCGCACTGCATCACATATCGTCCTCTTTGCCTTGTTGTTCCCCTTCCTGAACTCTGTTAACAAGATGGGAGCAGTAGCAGGGGGATCAGGAACAACTGACTTAACTATATCCCATAGTTCGAGGTCTTCTAAGACAAAGAGGATCCTGGCCTTCCAAGGCGACCAATTGCTAGCTCCAGCTAGCCTATCCTCCACACGCATCTGAGATGTTGACATCAATGCCAACTGCACTCAAACTGATGCTCCAACTGCAGAGGATCGTTGCCTCACTCCTGTCAACACAAGTGTGAAAAGAAGCAAACGAACACCAACCTCACTCCTAGCAAAATAGGTGTGAAAATAGGTCGTGAAAAATCAGCCTCACTCCTACCACATAGGTGTGAAAAGAGACTGACGAAATGTCCACCAACTGCTCTACAACTCTCCACAGAAATTCTGCCAACAAGCTGCCCCTAAACTTTGTCAATGGCTGTCCACAAAATCTAGCCAAAAGGTGTCTAAAACTGCCCCTCAATATGCTGTCCAAAACTCAACAAAAATCAGCCACCAAGCTCTGATACCATGAAGATTTTTCAGGTCCTATCAAGATGCCAACTAGGTCTATCTTTGACCTCAAGTTGGCTCTAAGTTTCAACTATCAAACAAGAGTTTGTTGTTGTTTTAGGACAGCAAACTGTTCAGTAACTTCTTCGCTGATTTGTTACGGTTACATAGGCCAAATGGGTATTCTAGCATGTAGTTTTGTCACAAGATGTTAGCACATGCATACCATAAGCTATATAACACACCTAGAGATTTTTTAGTGCTGAAATAATGTTGTTCTAAACTCTAACATACATGAAATGAACACAGGTTTTTTTGGTCAACATGACCCTAGATAAAACCCCCCCGGGGAAAACCAGTTTCAGATGAATGTATATATATGGTGTGCTTCAAGCATGTAATACAACAAGGAAGATAAATACAAAGGAACCTGATACTTTGCAAGCTCCTCACAAGCTCTGCAATGGTTCCTTGGGATGTGCGCCCATGGAAGAGTGTGCCCCCTCCTTCCTTGACTGTGCCTGAAGACCCTTGTGCCCTTGCTCAGTCTCTTTGTTGATTGAAGAACCCTTGCACTCAAACTGCCATTTGATTGCCCTCTCAACAACCCACAAACTAGAAACAAGAAAGCTCCACTCCAGATGCTACCAGGTAGCCTTGCGTGCCCTCCTCCTCAAGTGCGCCCTTCTCCTAGCAAACACACTCACCACAAATAACTGAGACAAAAACTTGCCTTGCGCCCTCCATGAACATATGCGCCCCAGCTTGTTGAACTCTCCTCTGAATTCTCACCACTCTACTCCTCACCAAACTCTCAAGGTGAACAAGTGAACAATTGAGCTCTCCTTTGCCCTTTTCGCCCTCCTTAAGGATGCATGGAGAAACCTAATAAATGGATGTATGAGATCATCTCATCTCATCCTAAGTCAATGGTTGAGATCATCTCAAGTAAATCTCAACTCAAAACCCACTTTACTTAAGTTTCCATAGTTTCACTTTATGTCCCTTAATTCACCCACAAAGTGAATTAATTGTCATTTTAGGCCTAAATGACCAAATTTCACTTTAGACTTAAATCTCCTAAGTCAAAGTGGAATTAGACATAAAGTACAAGGTACAAAGTACTTCCCACATGTGTTTAGAAGTACACAAACATAAGGGGACCACTTTCCAAAGTACCCAAATCTCAACAAACTTCACCAAATGGATGTTAAGACTGCCTTTCTTAATGGTGAAGTTGAGCAAGAGGTTTATATCGAGCAACCTGAGGGTTTCGTGATCCATGAGAAAGAATCTCATACCTGGAAACTCAAGAAAGCCTTGTATGGTTTGAAACAAGCTCCGAGAGCTTGGTATGGAAGAATTGACAGTTTTCTTCAGAGTCTTGGGTTCTCCAAGAGTATAGTAGATCTTAATCTTTATATAAAGATTGTGAAGAATCATCCTGTTATCTTGGTTTTATATGTGGATGAATTGTTCCTTACTGGAGAGGAACATCTGATAGCTCAGACTAAGAGGGAGTTATCAACAGAATTTCAAATGAAAGACTTGGGTCTTATGCATTACTTTCTTGGCTTGGAGGTGTGGCAGAAACCTGGTGAGATCTTTCTCTCACAAAACAGGTATGCAATTGATGTGCTTCGCAGATTTGGGATGTTGGGTTGTAAGAAGTTACATGATCAAGCTACAGGTTTAGATCCAGAAGACCCTATCGTATATCGTTAGATTATTGGCTCTTTGATGTATCTAGTACACACCAAACTGGACATTTGTTATGCAGTGAATGCCCTCAGTCAGTTCAAGTGTGAACCGAAACACATTCATATGGTTGTTGCTAAGCATATTCTCAGATATGTCTGAGGGACCATAGCCTATGGACTTAGATACACTTCCAGTGGAGGTGTAATGCTTCATGGTTATACAGATTCAGATTGGATAGGCAGTATAGTGGACCAGAAAAGTACTTTCGAATGTTGTTTCAGCTTAGGATCAGCTATGATCTCCTGGTCCAGCAAGAAGCAGGGCTCCATAGCCCAAAGCACTGCAGAGGCAGAATACATTGTTGCAAGTGTTGCTTGTAGAGAAGCAGTGTGGCTCAGAAAGCTACTCTCAGATTTGTTCAGTGCTGAGCTGGAACCCATGGTAATTCACTGTGATAACCAGAGTTGTATTAAGCTCTCCGAGAATCATGTGTTTCATGATGGATCAAAACACATTGAGATGAGATATCACTATGTTCAGGACATGGTGCAGAAGAACATTCTCAATATTCAGTATGTTCCAACGGCGAAACAAACTGCAGATATTTTGACCAATCTTTTGTCGTTGACAAAGTTTGTGTACTTTCGAGACAAGCTTGGTGTTGCTGAGAATGCCTCTCTTGCTAAGAGGGAGTGTTAAAATTAAGCAACTGCAAGAGCCATTCTCCGGGATGATGGCAAAGACCCTAGCTGAGATCTAGGGCCCCCAGTACACTCCTGGGGTTCTTGGTCTGGGACCAAGCAGTTAGAGCCATGGCAAAAGGCCCTAGTGAGGGCCCCCAGTGTATTGTTGGGGTTATTGATCAAGGACCAAGCAGTTTGATGATGTAAGTCCCTAGATGTGTTCTAGGGCCCCTGGATGTGGGTGCTTGGATTGATCCTTGGTTGTGTACCTTGGTGGATAAGACCCTAGTGGTGATCTAGGTCCCCCAGATGTGTTCTAGGGTATCCTGGTCTGGGACCAGACAGTGCTTCGTTAAGTACCAAGACGAGATGATGTGTAATCTTCTTCTCTCCCGAGATGGTCCATGAAACCTAGGAGCAGTTAAGAAGGACATGATCACATCATTGACCTTCCTCTTATGCTGGGATGATAAAAGTATATAAGTTATCATGAGACCCTCGTGGATATTTTTCCATTGAAGAAGACCCATTTAACTTTGTCTTGTTGCATCCCCTTGCTTGAGCCACGTCCTTAATGTTTATGTGGTGTTGGTCTTTTCTAGTCACCTTGACTTGTTGACTTTCTAATTAATATTTTTATGATTAAAATATTAATTATTTTGTTTTGTTTTATTGTTGGGTTTTAATTTAACCCTAAAGATAGGGTTAGTTTAATTAACCCTAACCCTAACCCCTACCTAAACTATAAAAGGAGATCTCTTCCCCTCTCTCACTCACTAATTCATTCTTCCTCCTTTAGCTCACTTGGTCTAATTTTTGTTGTGGCCTTCCTTGCTTTAGTTTGGTGTTTTATGCTGCAGCCTCCTTGGACAGATGTTGGATATGCAACCTCCTTGTTTTCTTCTTGCTGGTTGGGTATGCGGCCTCCTTGGACAGTTCTTGCTGGAATAAATTGTGGCCCTCTCTTTGGATGCTTTCCCCTGCTGTTTTAAGGTGCCGCCCTCTCCCTGGTTCCTCCCTCTTGCTGATTTTAGGGTGCAGACTCCTCCTTGACAGTCCTCTTGCTAAGTTTTGTGGTGCGACCTCTTTAGGACGGTCTCTCTAGCTAGTTTAAGTGGTACTGCCCTCCTTCTGAAGTAGTTATGTGCTGGGTATAGGTTGCGGCCCCCCTCTTCTCCTCCTTTTCACCCAACTGCTATCTCCTTGTTGCTGTTGCCTCAGTTTTGGTGCCACCTGTATGTTGTTCCCTCTTACAGCATTTAATACCCTAAGCAGGGTCTGTTGAGGCAGCCTTAATTTTCTACCACCTTTTTGTTAATGTTTATGCCATTATTATAGTTCTTTGCATTTCATAAGATAAGAGC
>CBVK0100589971.1:0-11688 GCA_900067695.1 Picea abies | reverse complement strand
TTAATACTTGTGAGTTAGGATATATATTTTTGTTGGCTATAAACATAGGGCGATATTCCCGTCTACTTAACTTTAGCCAAGTAAAGTTTGAAAATGCTTGAGTAAGTTCAATTCATATCTTGTCCTCAACACATATTTTATAAGTCAAGTTTCCCATCACATATTTTTTTGGTGACTTATAGCTTCAATTCTTGTTATGTATTTTTGATGAAATTTGGGGTCAATGTAATCAGCCTTATGGGATTCATCAAGTATTCATCCAGAATCTCGTTACTTACCTCTGTTAGTTATTTTATACTTTTCTGATTGGATTCCCTTTGTTCTTCCACTTCAACTATCCTCACTTTGGTTGGTGTTGCTTCATCAATGGCAGGAATTATTTTCATTTCTAACTCCTCTAGAAGGTCATCCAAGGAATTCCACAATACTTTGTATGATTTGGTCACTATCCCTTGAAAATTTTGGATATCCAGCAACATGGGCTTCCATGTGTTGAACAATACTTGACCTTTCATTTTTTGTCTTGCAGTGTATATTGGCAGGGAAAATGGTGGATCTTTGTATACACTCTGCCAATCAAGAATCCTATCGAAGGCATTATTGTCTTTCTGATATATTTTCTTTATTTATTTAATTTGATCCTCTAACCTGATCTAGTCATATCAGTCTCTCTAGATATCATTCAGAATGCAGAAGCACTTATTTTTCTCTAATTTTAATTCTTCATTAATATTCATGGCTTTTTCCCTTATGACTTCTAAGGAAAGGTTTGTTTCCTTGTTTTCTTCTAGATATTTTTTAATCCTTTCCTTATCTTGTTGTAACCCTAGAATATTATGCTCTTGTTGTTCAACAAACATGTTGGTTTCTACTTGTTCAGCTCGTGAAATGGCCCATTCATGTGCATACTCGTGTTTCATTCTTTTTATCTCCTTAGAGTGCTCTTGCTTAAGGGCATCCAACTCTTCTTGATGAAAATTTTGATTTGTGTGTGCTCTCTTCTCAAATTTAGCAGTGATTTCTTCCTTTTGAGTCTGTAAGACCCTTTCCATTTCTCCCTTGTAGAGTTTCTCTGAAATACAAATTTCTCTATGGAATTCAGTAGTGATGTCATATTTCTATGTGCTTAACTTTCTTTATAACTTAGGAATTTTGGTCTATGCAATGTCCAATGTTGTAGCTACTTCAAATACAGACATAGAATTTTCTCCTACAAATGCATGAAGAGCAGAGGCAATTTGTATAACATTCTCTTTAGGATCTGGCCCTTCCTCCCATTCAATGACTCTTTTAGTTTATGATTGACTGACAATTGTGTCCCCTCTTTTCCTCTTGTTTGTTCTCTTCTCAATTCATTTATTTTTTTTACTGTAGTAGTAATCCCCTACCACTACTATAGCATAATGTAAATTTAACATGTGTGAGGAAAAGGTTGAATTACCTGGAATGGCCATAAGAGGGGTACATTATTAAGGAGGAATGTTCACTATGCCCACATTCGGAGTAGCTGGGTTGTTTTTAGTTTCATTCAATTTATTTTGTCTTTTCCATTCTGCCTCCTCATCATCTTTTCTCTTCTCTTCAGCTTCAACAACCTTCTATAGTTCTTCATCTTCTTTATATTTTTGTGTTGCTACCATTACTGCCAATCTATTTTTCTCATCCTCTGCCTTTTTCTGTTGAAGTGCATATTTTTGATATTTTATTTCATGTTCTTTCTTTTTCTTCCTTTCATTAGCATGTCTTTTTAATGCATCTTCCCTTTTCTTCTTCTCATCCACTTTTGGATTTTCTTGGGCTCATTTTTCACTTTTTCTTCTTGGTTCTTTTGATATTATTCTTCAGTGTTTGTTTCCTTTTGATGCCTCTCCTCTACTTTCTACTTCTCTTCCTCTTCCTTAGCTGCTAATTTCTCCTAGTCTGTCTCTAGAAGTAATCAGAATTTCTCCCGAGTTATTCTTTTCTTCTCTTCATCATCTGACTGGAGTTTTTCTCTGGCCATGTCATCGTAACAGTTATTCAAAGTATAGGACTGCTTTCAATACCTCCTCTGCAAAGTTAACTTTGTGTATCATAGGATGAGTGAGGCCAATAGACTTGACATGGTTAAGGGCCATGTTTTGTGGGACATGTCATGTGGCTTTCCCTAGGAAGAAACATATTTCTCTCAGACCCTATGCTTATTTCCTAGCATGGGGACCATTTAACAATGAATAATATCCTATAAAAATAGGGTATGTGGGCCAAATATTTTTACTGCTACCCAAGAGGAGAGAGGTTACTCATATTTCCATGGTTTGGTAGGAAATTTCCCTCATTAGTAGTCTATCATGGACGTATTTTGAAAGAAGATGTGGGGCTCCAAAAGTCCTGTAGACTCTGATGTAGGTGTAGTATTTACCTAAGTACTATAGTGCTATGTATTACATACCATTCATGGCTCCCATGGATATTCTATATGATGAATATCCAAACATTATGGTATGCAAAGGGGCGAGGAAATAGTCACATATATCATATATGTACTTCTTGTAATTTATATCCCAAATCTCTTGACAATAAATATGTACAGTAGATTGACCATGGTCCCAATTCCATCCCAAATAAGGAAATTGCATGGAGGAGCATATGGAATCAATGAGATATGCAGACATGTAAAAACAGGGTTTATTCATACCTGGGACATTTTTTATGTTATGGTAGATGTTGAAAGTTAATATCTTTTCCCAATTAAAAATGTGTCATGTCTCCATTATTGTATGAGCCATTGGTAGTCATTCCATTTGAAAATGGGTACTCTTTTATTCTCCATAAATCTTGCAGAACACGGTACTCAACATCATGTATGGTTCTTTACGTTTTGGGGCAGGAATCAACCTCTTCCCTTGCTTGAATTTCTTGTCATCATTGCTCCACCATTCCTCCATTAATTCAACAAAATCCTTGTTGTCTTTGCTAAATTTCTTCAAGAATTGTTCATTTAAGGACACCTTGGGATCTAGAAGGTGGTACATGAGGTTTATATCTTATATCCTGAGAGATGTTGTATGTATCCCTAACTTGCTCGTGATCGTAGCTATGTTCTATTCATATTGTTTAAGACACCATTTTTCTGCGTCGTTGTATGGAAATAACATAGGTGTTGGATGTATGGGTTGACCTGATTTCTACCTTAGCTCTCCAACAAAACCCTAGAAACCATTGGCCCCTCTGGTAAACCAAAAGGAAACACTACGCGCAAAGTGCACAACGCTGTCTCACCTGAGATGGTTTATGGGTGATTTCATGACCCAAGTGTATGTAATCATGGAAGGGATGGAACTGATGGGAATGTTAGGACTATCATTACTTCTTTTAATTCAACGTGCATTCTACTATACCATCATTCATTAGATCTACCCTTAATATTCATTCTTCAGAACATGACATGCTATTCTATTGTGTGTTGTAAATAAATTTCAACAAATGCATGGATTCATTCAACATAAAAGAATATCAAAGCAACACATAAGATAATCACACAAAGAGACACCATATTTTATTGTGGTTCACACCCCTGGGGTACGTCCACAAAGATCTTATGTTTCTTATTATTATTTATCAAAATAGGGCATTGTGCACATTACATCAAAAAAATTTCATACTCTGTTAGGCTAAGTAGTGTCACACCAAGCTCCACAGCTTGTGACCTGACCCTCAAATGCAATCCACACATCTCAACGTTGACTCCATCTAAGCTCCACAACTCTCAACAATACTAGTACTGTGACCCAAAACTTATTCAAGACTGAACTCAACCTCACCAAAACTAGACAAACTCAAGATAAAGATATCTTATTTTCCTCATACATCCTCTATTTATATTACAAAAATGGGTAAAAACTCTTACAGCATACTCCATAACCCTAATTCTAAGTGGACTCAACTTGTCCACATTCTAACTTCCTTCCTGCACTAATCCAAAATTCCATCATGTTTCTTTTCCTTTGTTCCCATCGCGTGATGCTTCCTTGGTCCATTCTGCTTCGTTTGGCACATTGTATCTCGAAAATTACCCCAAAATTTCCTACTCTAATAGGCCCCCAACACTTACCTATGGCTTGTCTCAAGCCACTCGGGCAGTGTGTGCCTCCTACATCGATGTCTCCAATGCCTATAACTTCTTTGTTAGTACATATACTTGAGTCTTCACCTTCACACTCTTTTCTTCCAGGTTCTCTACCACCTGCAATGTTATGTTCTCCTTCAACACTTCTTTATTTTCTGAGTGAACTTGTTCTAATATTCCTTTATTTGTTTCCAAATATTCTATCATTATCTTTGGTTGCTCCTGAAGTGGCTCCAACTTAGTCTATCTTGTCTGTTTATCTGCTTGGATTGTCTTCAATTCTGCTTGCAGGTTTTTCATTTCCTATATGGCCTTCATTCTCTCTAATATAGGCATTGTCTTCTGCCTTTGTTTTAAATCATTAACTTTAGCATTCACTTTCTCTTCCCTCTGTTCCAATTTTAGGATCCCTTCGTCTTCTTCCAGGATCATCCATATCCACATAGTCCTTTCATAGAGTTATGCTACTTCTTTTACTTCCAGCGCAATGATATATGTGTGTTATGTTTTCTATTGCTCATTTTCTGATATGACTTCTGGAGGGGTAGTTGGTTTCAGTTTCCCAGCCAATTCTATTATCTCTTGTTTGTAACCATCCATCATCTATGCTATCCTTTATATATTTTCTTCCACGCTGAGCTCTTCTGTTAGTGCGTTGTCTGGAATTGTTTGGAAGACTTCCTCAAGTCTTTGCTCTAGTTTATTTGTGCATCGTTTTTCTTCATATCGCTCCATATGTACCTCTTTGAGAGCTATCTTTAGTACCTCCTTCTCTTCCTTGGATGTCTCCAAGTTGGTCATATCTTTCCTATATCTATATTTAAATTCTTTTGCAAAACTCATATGTAACTTATATAACGCTTTGGTTGGTATCTTGGACAAAGCCAAGTCCAACTATTCTACATCCTTCAGAGGTTTTTCTGTGATATCCTCATCTACTTGTAGAATGTTTTGGCTTATCTAGAATGTCACACTTCCCGCTATTGTTGTTTTCATTGTTTACTTCTCTTCATATATTGGCTCCTGTTGTGTCGAGACTTTATGTTGTTTTGTTCATTTCTTTTGTGCAAGATTATTTTGTATCCTCTCCAGAACTTCTTTAACTTTCGTCAGTTTTTTCATCAGTTCTTATCTTTGGGATTTTGCGACATATAAGGATTCTTCTCCTATATCTTGTACTTTATCTTCTACCAGCTCTGCAACATCTTCAATGATTTTGAGATCAAGGTGCTTCTTCTGTGCTTTCATATTCTTCCTATGTTCTCCCATATGCATTGTTGATTTCCTCTTTTTTGTCTGCACAAGTTTCTTTACCTCTAGTATGCTTCTAGACCCTATCTCCTGGGTTGGGATCTCATCTTTCTTTTGTGCTCCACCATTTGTTCTTTCTACACCCTCAGTTCCTAGTACTGAGGCTCTTGGTACAGTTTCCTTCTTACTTGGCTTATTAATTGTCGTCACACTTTCTGTGTGTTGTGAGGGTTTTCTAGTATTGGTTTTTGGGCTACTAGATTTTTGTGTTGTGTCAGCTTCTGGTTGTTATTTTTCCTTTACTCCTCTCTTGACAGCTATGGGTACCTTCCATTGATCTGGGTATTCTGTTAATACCCATTGGACTTCTTCTGTTGTGATGTAATATTTCATCTTTAACCATGTATTTTTAGGGTCTCTTCTGGCATGTATCCATATGTTGTGCTTGAATGCCTTGAAGTTGGAATTTCCTTCATTTTATTTCACCACTTCAGGTGAAATCCTCCATGTATCTGCAATTTTCTCTTGCATCTGCTATATGTACATGCCAAAAATGCTTGCATTGGCCTTCCTCTACTTAGGATCTATTTTGTGTCGTAACGTTTCATATCTTGTTGCGCGCCACTCTCCTCTTCTGTCACAAAATGCTAAGTACTTCAATTTTTCCCATGCGTCTAAAGCTATTAATATCAATAAACAAGAATAGTGGAACTATGTTCCATCATCCTGCACATCTCTACAGTCTTCTAAGAATAAGTTGAGCAAATATGGAGCCCAACTTAGAATTGTTCCTTTTGTGCACTATGTAGTTGTTGCGACTACCCTTGCAGGTGCCTCTTCTTTGCGACACTTTATAAGTAGCTTACAGGCCACTAAATTTATCATAAATATGGTGGTTGGTTCATTGTTGTTCTTAATGATAATACCTTTGTTTCCCCCATTAGTTTCAAATTGATCCTTCACTTCTTCTACAATGGCCTTCTCCTTTGTTTTGTCATCAAAATACTTCTCAGGATTTACCCTGTCTGTTGGCAATCCTGTAATATTAGTGATTAAGTATACATCAATTGGGATGGGTCTGTCCATCCACAAAACCCATCCATGTACGTGCACAAAAATTTGTTTTACACATGCATTAACGTCCTCCCCCCTGTTGAAGTGAGGAATTTCCAATAAATTCATAATGCCAAAGTTGTAAATTTTGGCTATCCACTGTTTGGTCTATAGTATCGAGATTCCTGTCAAAGTTGACCCTCTTTTTTCCATGTACACATCCTGCGCAAGCTCTGGAAACTTGACTACCTATGTCACATCATGATCTGTGTATCTCATATTGGGAAGAAATCCCAACATGTCTTCTACAACTATGATTGAATATGAAATGTGGGGCACTGACAACTCAACCTACTGTTGTGTGCACATTGTCGTCATTGCTGCCCTTTTCTTCGAGGGCCCTATTGTTGTTTCTTCTTGTGTTCCTTCATCCAAAATTTATTCATTTGTATCATGGTCATATTCGACCTCTGGGGGTTCCTCTACTCTAGGTTTATCTGATTATGTCTTATCATTGTCTTCTTGATCATGTTCTCCCTCTGTGTGTGCCACTCCTAGTTTTTCTACGCTAGGGTTTGTTGATGCACTAGATTTTGGCCCCTCCTGGATTATTGCTTCTTCTTATGGGTTTTTCTCCTCGACCTGCGTTAGAATCATTGATTCACTCTATGTTTTCGAAATGTTATCCACATAGACCACCCCGGTAGTCTCCTCCATCAATTTTTTAGTACTTCTGGTCCTTCGCGCGAACTGGCTCAATGCTCCAAATTTTGGCGGTGAAATTGTTCTAATTCTAGAAAAAAATGTTGCAGTTGACTAGATATTTCACACACTTCGTACACGACACATTCTATTCATTCTTTCTCTCCTTTTCTTCAAAAAACACAAGTGTTTTCCTTTTATGTGGTTTTCCTCTTTTATAAGCACTGTCATAAATGCTCTTATGTGCCCTCTCTTTTCCATTCACCAATTTTTCATTTTTTCGATCATTTTTCGTCTCGTCGCGTTGTGTTTACTTTTCCTGTGCACAGTACCATGAATTTTGTCACACCAATTTATTGTCTGATGTGTGTTGTGTCCTTCAACTATCTGTCTACAACTTATTCCTCTAACTACTTTTTTTGGCTTTTTCTCATTTTTCTACTTTTTTCTTCCTTTTTATTCTTTTTCTACTTCTTCTTTTTCTTCCTACTATATACATTATGTACAATTCTACTTCTTTGCATGACATATGCTGAGGATTAGTAGTTTGAGTGTCCATATATAGTTTCGGTCGACTGCCATTCACCATTCCTTTTATCTCCTTGCATTTTAAATCCTTCAGTTGCATAACACCTCCATATGTGACAGACTTTATCTCATATGGCCCTAGCCAATGCATCATGAACTTCTCTGGGTGTTTCAAATATTTATTTTCATAGAGGAGAACCAAATCTCCTTCTTTGAAATTCTTCTTGTTAATATGTATGTTGTTAATATGTCTGTCATGCCAAGCTTTATCCTTTGCTTTTTGTACCTCCTGATGGAAACCAACTATAATTTTGTCTTCTTCTAATTCCATGAGTTGAGCCAATATTTCTTGTGTTGCATCTCTTTCTGTCATTTCTGTAATAGTTGCAATGCGCAGACTTGGTATCAAATATACCAAGGGAACTACTACTTCCTGTCCATACACCAACCTAAAAGGTGTTTTCCCTATTATCTTCTTGCATGTATTTCTGTAAGCCCATAACAATGTTGGTACCTTCATATCCCAATCATCCATGTTCACATTACAAATCTAGGTTAATGCATTCTCCAATATCTTGTTAAATGCTTCCATTGTTCCATTAGCTTGAGGATGATATGGAGTGCTCTTTTGATGATATATCTCAAATTCTTCTAGCATTGCCTGGATTTTACTATTGATAAAGTGATTCCCCTGATCACTCATGAAAAATTTTTGGCATTCAAATATTGTAACTACATGTTCAAATAAGAAGCGTGATGCATTCTCTGCACTGCAATGCTTCACTGTTGTTTCCTCAGCCCATCTGGTCAAGTATTTTGTTGTTGTAGTAATGTATCTAGCCTCTGATCTTCTTTTCGGTGGATTAATTGTCCCTACAAAGTCTACTTCCCACTTTTCAAACACTTGCAAAGTTACTTGTGGTCTCAATGTCATCTCATCCCTCCTGGATGGCTTTCCAACTCTCTAACAGACATCATAATTTTGACAGTACTCCTTTGAATCCTTGTGAATTGTTGTCCACCATAATCCTATGCCCAATACCTTTTTCGCAGTAGCTTTCCCTACATAATTTCCTCCTGCAATCCCTTCATGTGCTTCTGCTAAAATCATAGGCCTTTCATGCTCCATAACACATATCATCAAAATGTTGTCTGCTCCAAGTTTGTACAAGTGACCTGCAATCAATTGGTAATCTGCAGCTCTGACCACCAAATTTTTCTTCTCCACAATCTTAAATTCCTTAGGGGAAAATCTTGTACTCAAAAATTCAATAATGTCAGCAAAATAATCATCAGAAATGTGTACTGAAAACAATTGTGCATATAGGAAGTTGTCATCTAAGCTACTTGGTTCTTCTCCATAAGTTATATTGGACAGATGATTTATCCCTGCATTCAATCTTCCAGGCTTCACCACAACTTCAAAGTCAAACTCATGAAACAATAGTAGCCATCTGCATATTATTCTCCCCAACATTGTCTTATTGACTAAATATCTAAGAGAAGAATGATCTATAAACATATTGAAATGTTTCCCTAACAAATAATGTCTGAATTTATGTAATGCATATACCATGGCCAATCCTTCTCTTTTTATTGTATTGTAGTTTTGTTCTGAATCTGATAATTATTTTCTTGCAAATGCTATAGGGTGATATATATCACCTTCTCCTAGCTATGTTAATATTTCTCCTAGCGCTTTTGCAGATGCATCCACATGCACATGAAATTCCTTTACCTAGTTTGAAAACACTAAAACTGGCGTTGTCGCCATCTTCTCCTTAAAAATATCCAAACTCTGATGGCATCCATCATTCCACTGATACTTCATGTCCTTCTTCAACAATTTTTCCATCAAAGCAGTAATCTATGCATGTCCCCTTATAAACTTATTGTAATACTATGTATGACCAAGTGTATTCTTCAATTGGTGCACGGACTTAGGTGGTGGTAAATTCACTATGACAACAATTTTAGTAGGATCAACCAACAAACCTTTTTTACACACCACATGTCCTAACAAAATCCCAAAAGGTGCACTGAAAATACATTTCTTAATATTCAATGATATATGAAACTGTCTACACCTATCTAACATCAGTCTTAACACCTCAACATGATCCTTCAATAAACTAAAGATTATCCAGTCATCCAAGTAAACTTCTAAAAACTTATGTATGAAATCCTTAAAATCTACTACTACTACCCTTGAAAAAATTGCATTTGCGTTCTTTAGTCCAAATGGCATTACTGTATACTAAAATGATCCCTATTTTGTAGAAAATTTGATCTTATGTCTATCTTCTAGAGCTACCCTAATCTGATGATATCCCGAAAACCCATATGTAAATGAATAAGATTCTTGACCTCCTACATTCTCCAATGTTTCATATGTAAATGAGGTATGGAAAGGATCATGTAAGCAAGCATAATTTAACTTTATCAAGTCAAAATAGATCATGATTCCCCCTTTCTTATTTTCCTACACCACCATCGAGCTAATCTATTTTGATTCTTCCACAGGTTCTATGACACCAACTTCTAACATTTTGTCAATTTATGCCTTCACTTTATACTTATACATTGGATTCAATCTATAAGGTCTGTGTATGACTAGTATATCATCTGGTTTCAAAGGTATATTCATCTCTCCAAGTTCTCCTACTAATCCCTTCATCTCCGAACACATTGTTGGGAAAAATTCACGGTATTCACGTAGTAATTATGTTATTCTTTCTATTGTCTGATTGTCCTAGTAATATCCAATACTTTCCATCTTTGGGTTTTTTGTTGTTCCAATGTTTACCTTATTTATATTCAATGGGGTTGCATAATCTTCTTATTCTAATTGTGGGCCTTCAACTTCTCTTTCTTCTTCAACTTCTGGGATTTGGATATTGGGCGGGTTTTCTTCTGATGGGTGTTCTTCTTCTGCGACATGATAACGGTGTAGGAATTGTCTGATTGTTTGTTTCTTATAATATATTGTCACAATATTCACTTCCGTTTCTTCAAAAATATTGTCTCTTACCACCTTCAGTGTTGTATCTATTTTTGGGCTCTCATACTCAAAGGAAAATGTAATCACAAAATTATGTTGCATTTCTTCCCAATTTGTAGTTTCCCTGCGTTGTTCCTGTTCTGTGTACCAGTTCTTTGGAATTCCTTCCAATGTGTGAATAAAGTGATGTGGCCATTCTCCTAGTGGTACTAATATCCATTAAACCATGCACCTAGATATGTGTTCTTTGGGTTGTCCAAATCCATCATACTTCTCCAAAAATATGTTTTCCTGCTCTGCAACAAATCTAATGCACAGTAACCTTTTGCACTAAAACCAGTTATTAATATTCCCCTTGTGTGTACCCCACCAACGGGAAGGTGTTTCTTTCAAGTCAATTTCTAATCCTAGCAATATCTAATTCTGAAAAACGTCTACCTCAAACTTTCTCAAGAATTCTTCTAAATTATTCATACCATAAAATGTAGGAGGTTTCCTTACCTCTGTACCAACCCATCTTAGCGTGCGCGTCATTTTGGCACATATTCGGGTAGATAATTCATGTAATCATTTCTTACAGTTCTCCAGTCCTATGTCAAATTTTGAGGCACAAGAACTAATACTCCTCCAACTCAGCATTCCATCTGCAGTTGGGTTGATGTAATCCTCTTCACGCGTGGTAGTTCTATATAGTTGATTTATGTCTTCTGTAATAAAATTTATGTCGCAAGTTCCAATACCTTCCTCCTTCTAAAGGATCCAATGGCACAATAAATTTGTACTCCTCTGATTCAAATATCATCTTCCTAGTCTTCAAGTTAATAATAACATGGTATTCAAGTTAAAAAAATCTAAGTCCAAACCCAACAATGTTGGATATGGTGAAGTATTATCTACTATGTCAATGACTTGAAAGTCTGTTATGGTGTGCACACCTTCTAGGTCTATTGTTATATGCAAGATACCAGATATATAAAATATGCAGAACAGAAACAAAATGCTAGAAATGACAGAATAACAGTAATATATCCAGCATAATCTTCAC
>CBVK0100589970.1:0-10910 GCA_900067695.1 Picea abies | reverse complement strand
TGGCCTCCAAGTTTTGCAAACCAATGAAGGAATTTTTCTTTCCCAGTCTAGGTATGTTTGTGACCTTCTTCATCGCTTTCACATGGATAATTATAGACCAACCCCTTCTCCCTTCCAATATGGAGTCAAGCTTATTGCCACCTGTACTTCTCCTGAAGTTAATGCCACCATGTACCGTCAGTTAGTTGGTAGCCTCGTATACTTGACTCATACCCATCTTGATCTTTCCTTTGTTGTTGGTATTGTTTCCCAGTATATACAAACACCCCATGAAATCCATTAGAAAGAAGCTAAAATGATACTTCTCTATGTCCTTGGTATAGTTTAGTTTAGGATACATTATAGTTCATGGGGGACTCCTTTATTGGTTGGTTTCACTGATTCAGATTGGATCGGTGACCCTGATGATTAGAAGTCTACTATAGGTTATGTTTTCATCCTTGGTTCAGGACATGTCACTTGGGTCTGTAAGAAACAACAGGCTATTGCACTTTCTTTATCAAAAGTAGAGTACCGAGCAACAATAAATGCAAGTTAGGAATCCTTGTGGCTTTGACAGATCCTTTTAGAGTTTGGATTCCAACAACAACATCCGACCAGCCTTTGGTGTGACAGTCAGAGTGCCATCAAGCTTTCCAAATACCCATTTCAACATCAGTGCAACAAGAACAT
Organism: Picea abies; assembly: GCA_900067695.1. Taxonomy (NCBI): domain Eukaryota; kingdom Viridiplantae; phylum Streptophyta; class Pinopsida; order Pinales; family Pinaceae; genus Picea; species Picea abies. Next base: position 10,238 of record CBVK0100589970.1, on the reverse strand, counting down.
CAAGATACACATGAAATTCATCAGAAATCTCATTCATGATTAAGTTATTGAAGTTCTCTTTTTCCCTACATAATATCAAGTTGCAGAGATTTTCACAAAGTCTCTTACAAAAGTGAAGTTTTCCAAAATTCGATCTATGTTAGAAGTTCAAGAAGTTTTCATTAAGGGGGTATAGGCTCTAATGTCTCCTTCCTTCTCCTATTGTGTCACTATTGTAAATCTTTCAATCCTATCCCAAGTTGTTATTAAGGGGGGATGTTAGGATATTTAGACACTTAGTAGTTAATATCTACTTGGTCTAATGTGTCATTAGGTAAAAGTGTGTTTCTTAGTGTGTTTGTTTAGTATGAATTAGTATGCATTTGTAGTTAGGAGATCTGACGGTCATGATATGTTCCAGACATATAGTGATCCAACAGTTCATATTCTCCTCGATCTTAACGACTATTGATTTGTGGATTAACACCCTATTGGTCCATGATCTCTATTTAAAGAGAATGGAGGGTCATTTTCCAATGATCGATTGTGAGAAAATCTCTTGGAAAATCTCTCTGTAATCTTTTTCTTTTTCATTAATAAACTTCTCCAAGTGGTTGCATTGGTTGGGGATGTGGATGTTTCCCCGTAGGGGTTTTACCATGTAAAAACATAGATGTGATGATATTAAATATGGTTGTGTGAGTGGTTATTGAATGTGTTCATCCTCTGTTGGAATACCAATGTTTTCAAACAACCTTATCCAACATTGTTTGGACTGGATTGGGGATTTGACAATCAGGATATCATCAACTTGAAGACCAGTAAAATTATTTTTGAATCAGAAGAATATAGATTCATTGCACCTTTAGATCCTTTATAAGGTGGAAGATATGTTGAACCTATGACAGATAATATTATTAAATAAGAGATCAACCAATTTTATAAAACTAGCACACGCGAGGAAGATTACATCAACCCAACAACAAATGGAATTCTTAGTTGGAGAACCATTGATTCTTGTGCTTCATATTCTGACACGGGACTGGAGAATTAGTAGTAGTGATTACATGATTTATATACCAAAATATGTGCAAGGATGACGCATTCACTAAGATGGGTTGGCACAGAGGTAAGAGAACCTCCAACTTTTTATGGTCATAATAATTTAGAATAATTTTTAAGAAATTTAAAGTTAGAAGTTTTGGAGAATAATAGGTTATTAGTTTTTGATATTTCCTTAAAAGAAACACCTACATGTTGATGGAGTACTCACAAAAAGAATATTAATATCTGGTATCAATGTAAGTGATTATTGCACATCCGATTTGGCGCAGAACATGAGAAAAAATATCTGGTGAAATATGAAGGAATAGGACAACCTAAAGAACACATAGACATATGCATAACTCAATGGATATTGGTACCACCAGAGTAATGGCCACATCAATTCATTCATACATTATAAGGCATCTCAAGGAATTGGTATACAAAATTGGAACTGCACAAAGAAACTGCAAATTGGGAAGAGTTGCAGCAGAATTTTTTGAACACATTTGCATTTGAACATGAGAATCCAGAGATAGATACATCACTGAAGTTGGTGAAAGAGAGGATATTTGAAGAAATTGAAGTTGAAATTTTCACAACCTATCATAATCATAATCGATAGACAATCATATATTTTTTACACTATTACCACATCGCAGAAGATGACCCAACAAAAGAAACCCCCCGCGATATTCAAATTATATAAGTTGAAGGGGAAAGAGAAGTAGACGGTCCATAGCTAAAGTCATAATATTTTTTCACCACTAAAGATAAATAAGGTAAACATTGGAACAAAAGAGAATCCAAAGATTGCAAGTATTGGTGACTATTGGTACAACCAAATAGTGGAAAGAATAACATAATTACTACGCGAGTATAATGACCTATTTCCAACGACGTTTTTTGAGATGAAAGGGGTAGTAGGAGAACTTGGAGAAATGAAGATCCCTCTGAGACTAGATTCTAGACCAATAATACAAAGACCTTATAGGTTTAATCTACTATATAAGCATAAATTGAAGGTAGAGATTGATAAAATGTTAGAGGTTGGTGTAATAGAACCTGTAGAAGAATCTGAGTGGATTTACCCTATGGTAGTGCAGGAGAAGAAGCAAGGGGGAATAAGGATTTGTGTAGACATGAGGAATTTGAATGATTCATGTTTTCATGATCCCTTCCCTACTAAATTTACAGATGAAGTATTGGATAATGTAGGAGGACAAGAAGCATATTCATTTACTGATGGATTTTCGGGGTATCACTAGATCATAATAGCACCAAAAGATCGTCATAAGACTATATTTTCCATATAATGAGGGTCATATCAGTATACAATGATGCCATTTGGGTTGAAGAACGCCCCTGCTATTTTCTCAAGGGTAGTGGTAGCTGCATTTAAGGATTTTATTCATACATTTTTTGAGGTTTATTTGGATGATTGGATGGTATTTAGTTTATTAAAAGATCATGTTGAAGTGTTAAGATTGATGCTAGATAGGTGTAGGCAGTGTCAATTATCTTTGAACATTAAGAAATAAATATTCAGTGCACCATTTGGAATTTTTTTAGGGAATCCGGTGTGTAAACAATGTCTGTTGGTTGATCCTGTGAAGAGTGTTGTCATTATTAATTTACCACCACCTAAGTAAGTGTGCCAATTAAAATCTACACTTGGTCATACATGTTACTATAGGAATTTCATAAGGATCTATGCACAAATTATTGTTCCCATGGAGAAGTTGTTAAATAAGGATATTAAGTATTAGTGGAATGACAAGTGCCAACAAAGTTTGGACATCTTGATGGAGTTCCATGTTCATGTATATGCATCTGCAATAGCACTTGGAGCAGTATTAACACGACCAGGAGAAGGTGATATAGATCACCCAATAGAATTTACAAGCAGGAAGATTTCATATTCATAACAAAATTACAATACAACAGAAAGAGAAGGTTTGGATATGGTTTATGCATTGTAGAAGTTCAGACATTATTTGTTAGGACAACATTTTAAGATGTTTACAAATCACTCTACTCTTAGATACCTGGTCAATAAGCCAGTGTTGGGGGGGAAAATATGTATATGGTTGTTTTTATTTCAGGAGTTTGACTTTGAATTAGTTGTGAAGCTTGGAAGACTGAATGCAAGGCTAGATCATATGTCCAGAATAACTAATGGAGAGGAACCAAGAAACTTGGAGGACAATTTCCCGGATGCACAACTCTTTTCAGTATAGATTGTTGATGAATATTTTTCTAACATTATTGAATTTCTTAGTACAAGATTTTCCCCAAAAAAATACATTATTGCACAGAAGAAGAATTTGGTGGTTAGGGATACAAATTACCAACTTATTGTAGGGCACTTATATAAACTAGGTGTAGATAATATTTTAAGGAGATGTGTAATGTAGCATGAATGTCTTATCATCTTAGCAGAAGCACGTGAAGGAATAATTGGAGGACACTATGCAAGGAAGGATATTGCACTGAAGATATTGCATGAAAGACTATGGTGTCCAACAGTTTCAAAAGATGCAAAGGAATATTGTTAGAATTGTGATGTCTGTCAAAGGGTAGGAAATACATCCACGATGGATGAGATTCCACTGAGACCTCATGTAAATCTTAAAGTGTTTTATAAGTGGGGATTAGATTTTGTAGGACCAATCAATCCACCAACTATAAGATTAGGAGCAAGGTACATAATTAGAACGACAAAATATTTAACGAGATGGGTTGAAGTAGCAACAGTAAAATATTACAGTGCGGAGACTGCAATACACTTCTTGTTTGAACAAGTAATTACAAGATTTGGATGCCCTAGAATTCTGATGAGCGATCAGGGAATCATTTTATGAATAGTACCATCCAGGAAATGACTGGAGAATTTGAGATACATTATCATAATATCACTCCTTACCATCCTCAAGATAATGGAATAGTGAAAGCATTTAATCATATTTTGGAGAATGCCTTAACTAATATTTGCAATGTAAACAAGGATGATTGGGATTTGAAGATACCAGCAATATTATTGGCTTATAGAACTACATGTAAGAAGCTTACAAGTCATACACCTTTTAGATTGGTGTGTGTACATGAAGTAGTAGTCCCTTTGGAGTATTTGATACCTAGTATGTGCATTGCATCCATTACAAACATGACATAAAGAGGCACAACTCAAGAAATATTGGCTCAACTCATGGAACTAGAGGAAGACAAGATTATATCTAGTTTCCATCAGGAAGTACAGAAAGAAAAGGATAAATCTTGGCATGATAGATACATCAAGAAGAATTTTTTTAAGGAGATATGGTTCTCCTCTATGACAAAAAATACTTACAACACACAGGGAAGTTCAGGATGCATTGGCTAGATCCATATGGGATAAAGTCTATCACAAATGGAGGTGTTGTGGAGCTGCATGATTTAGCTGGAAAGGAGATTCAAGAATTGGTGAATGGAAGTCAACTGAAACTGTATAGGGGTCATCGACCTGGTAACCCTCAATAGTTGTAGCACAAAATGTTAGAGTTGTACATAGTGTATATATTGGGACTTAAAAGAGGAAAAAGGAAGAAAAAAATTAGAAAAAGAAGAAAAATAAAAAAAGATCAAATATATGGATAAGTGTTTTGTATGCAGATTTAGATGATACAACGTGTAGCAGACAATAAGTGGTGGGATAAAACAAGATGAAATTGTGCACCAGAGAAAGGTGAAAAGGAATAAAATGCAACGTGGCGGGATAGAAAGAGTTCGAAAAAGGGAAAATATAGTGGTCAGAAAAGTGGGATACGATAGAGAATTTATGACAGGAACTATAAAAGAAGAAAAATTGTAAGGGAAGACTCAATGTGTCATTGAGAAAATGAGAGATAAGGGAAAAATCCGAGTGTGAGAATGATATTTCAAGGTATTCATTGAGGATTCAAAACCACTTTGTAGGATTTAGAATAATGGCATCGCCAAAGGTTGGAGATCACAGTCACACCACAAGAAAAATACACAGCGCCACGAGATCTCCACAGGAGGAAGTAGCTGAACCAAAAAACCTTGTTCATATGAAGGGAGTGGTGGACATGGATGCCATTCCTTCACCAATCATTGATCCAGTGAGTCCTACACTTGTATAATAACAACATATTCTGGAAACATAAGAGATGGAGGTCAAGATGCAGGGGGAAACATGAAACCCTAGAACAGAACAAAATATCGTGCAACAACTCAAATTAGGAGCACCACAACAGATGAATAAGGAGCATGATGATGAAACAATAGAATCAAATGAGCCTAGAGGACAAGTTGAAGCAATGCAACAACCTTTCACAGAACCAACATAGAAGACAAAAGAACAGGTTCAAGTGGAGGATGTTACAGGACAACAAGAGTCAGATGTAGAAGAAAAAGAGGATGCACACCAAGAAGCAAGTCCATCGAAAACAACAAGAAATAAAAAGGGAAAACAAATAGTGCAAAGATCACTGCACAAACAGAAAGAAGAAACATTGGCACTACTTCGCATACCCTAAGGAGTCACAATCCTTAATGATATATTAGGATGTGTTGAAAAATTGAAGTATTTGGACCATGATGTACAAGACAAGGACAAGTTTCTTGAGTTTGTGACACAATTTTAATATGGAGAGCAAAGGAACAAGTTCCTCAAGAGCTCCAATATTAGAGCCAAAGCAGTGGATTATAGGGTTGTATAACACATGGATAATGAACTTGTTAGAAATCCCTCATTTTGGATGGGGTAAAGATGTAAAGAATTGTGTCAAAAAATTATTGGCATTGGTGCATGGGGGTATTCTATGGATGGATAGACCGATATCCATAGATGTAGATCTAATTGTAGAAATTATAGGTTTTCCAATAGATGGATAAAATCCAGAACAATATTTAGATGACAAGACAAAGGAGAAACCACTGGCAGAGGAGATGAAGAAGATTTATGGAACTGAGAGAGGGTCCCAAGGAATTATAATTAACATAATCAATGAACCTGTGATGATATTGGAAACTAAGTTAATGGCTTGCAAAATTTTAATGAAATGTCACAAGGAAGAAGCACCTGCATGAGTTATAGAAGCAATCGCATAGTGCGTGAAGGGGACTTTACTCAGTTGGATCCCATATTTACTAAATTTATTTTTGGATGACTACAAGGATGCACAGGATTTGGGAACAAAGTTCCATTACGCGTGGATTATTATCATAATAGCTCTAGTGGGTTGGGGAGAACCCAAATATAATGGATTTTACCCAAGGCCAGGAATGTTCCACGTAGTGAAGTACATAACATGATGGCACACTTCAGCCACAAAAGAAAGGAAGGAAAATTCCAACATATTTTCCATGTATTTTGACGAGATAAAAGAAAAGATGGCCAATACATGGAGGATAATACCAGAAGTGGTGGAAGAGCATCAAGGAGTTGCAAATTTCAAGGCTTCCAGACATAATATGTGGATCTAGGACAAGAGGGATCCCAAGAATAATTGGTTGCAGATGAGGTATTGTGTGACAGGAGAGGAATTCCAATGGGCCATGAAAGACTGCACAAAAGGGTAAGAAACAAGTAGAAGTTGGCCCATCATAAAAATCAAATATTCCAGCAACAAATACGAGGAAGGTTGCAGAGCATGTCAAGGATACTGAACGAAGAATGACAATGAGAAAACCTCGACAAAAGAACATTCCAAATCCCTCAGTGCAGGAGAAGGACCGTGCAGAGTTAAGAAATGGAGGAACACATTAGAATGATACTAATGGAGGAGCGTAGAAGGATGTTAATGTTCTTATGTAGGAGGAACTAGGAGGTGGAGATGTCCTAGACATAGAGATACCAATTACTAAAACACAGACATAGACTCTTCCCATGAAGAGAAATGTATTAGATATAGAAGGACAATGCAAGAAGATGAAGGCACACAAGGGTGTCTCTCAATTTACAATTACAGAAGATGATGCAGAGATGGTCACAAAAAAAGTATAGGACCATGCAATAGAGTCATGGGATGATGTTGAAAACAAAAGGGAAGCAATAATGAAGAATTTGGAAGAGGTTAAAGAGACACTAGAACAACTATAGCTTAATGAAACAGAAGGAACATGTGCCTCAAAGGAAAACTACTCATGATAAGACAGTTCCAGCCCAGGAGACGGTCCAGATCATAGCGTTGGGGAATGGAAATTTTCCTATTACTCGGGACATGTTGCATATGGATGAGGAGACAACATAGAAGTAGTTGAAGGATATAGATCACTTAGAATTGGCACTTCCCAAGGTCCCAACAAAGGCGTTGTATAAACTGCAAGTTAGTGTCACATAGGAGATTCAATCAAGGGCCCACGCCGATGTGACATATTTACAATTGGTCAAGAAAGTAAATGACACACTGAAGCTAACAATAAACTAGGTGTGGGTTGATAGGTATGAAGCAAAGCAATTCACTTTCTGGATAGAGAAGCGCGTAGAAGAATTATTTAATACCATTCCAGACAGTACAAAGGAAGGAAATATACAAACAGATTACAAGATCGAGAAGATAGTGCAAACTATGGAGGCTTATAAGAGCCACATCAAAGAATTGATGGAACTCCTACAACCAAGTACGCCACCAAAGGTTAGAACGTAGACATAGTAGGAGGTTGCAGGCCATAAGGAGAGTATTGTGCAGAGCATTCAGAAGATCACAAAACTATATGATATAAGTGCACAGTTATGGATGAGTCTACAGGAGGATGACAAACTATAGTACTTAGAGAAGAAAGAATAAAGACTAAACACTACAGTGCATAACTTGAAGCAAAAATAGAAGGAGATGAACATATCACATGGATTTAAGAGCACACAATAATTGAAGAACTTGTAGGAAGAATTGAAGAGCATACAGGAAGAGAAGCATATCAGGAAATATATATTGGAGCCACTACAGGAAGATGCAAAGAAAATGTTGACAGAGATTGATGTATCTAAGGGGAAGATTGGAAAAGTCATCTTTCCTACTAAAGATATACTGAAGGAGCATATCACTGCAAAGACTGTGGATTCTGTAGTAGAGAAGAGTGCACAGGAAAAAACTTGAGCTAAAGAAATTTCAGGAAGGTTCTAGGCATTGGAGAAGTCAGTGTAGGAGGAAAACATTGCCTAAGTGGCTCGGGATGAGCCATAGGTAAGTGTTGAGGGCTTGTTGGCACAAGATATTCTAGGGAACAATGAAACAATTAAGGAAGAAGTTCAGAAAGGGACCAAAAAAGGAGTGTGTGATGGAGAACAAGGAAAAGCAGTGCAAGTAAGTGGAAAGTAAAAGGAAAATAAGAAGGACGCGGATCAACCACATGTAAGAAGTTAGATTGTGAAGAAACCTAATCCACTTAGGGTTAGGGTTTTGGTCATTGATGTAACCGATTTTTACCCACTTTTGTAGTATAAATACGTATTGTAATATCTGAGGAGATAATCTAATCTATGTGATGTGAGAGAGAGAATAATTTGAGAGATCAAGTTTATGAAGAATCTTTGAGTTATGAGTTGTAGTTACTAGTCGGTAGTTTTTTGTTAAGAGTTTTGGAGCTAATATTGAGTCGGGTTTTGGGAGATATGGATTATAATTGAGGGTCAAGTCACAAGTTGTGGATATTGGTGCGACATTGGTCAGCCTCACATATACATGTGCATTTCATATGCACTTCTGATGTAATGCGTGCAACACAATGACTTGATGAAGATGAATAAAGAGGAAAATAATTCCATATATTTGTGGACATAGCCCAAGGGCGTGAACCATGATAAAACTATGTGTATTTATGTGGAATGTTGTATTATTTTTTGCAGTTACTTTATTTATGTTGAATGAATGAATCTGGTTGGAGTAAAAGGTAATGTGCACTAGAATAGTTTTGATATGTACTACAAAATGAATGATAATGAATGAATATGATGGTATAATAGTAGATTTGATGAATGTTGAAGTAGAAAAGTATTCCTAACATCCCCATGAGCAACATCCCTTCCATGATTGATGACATATGGGTCTTGTAATCACCCATAATCCATATCGAGTGAGACTCCATTGTGCACTCTGTGAGTTGTGTTGCCCTCTGGTATCCAGAAGGGTCAATGGTTTGTAGGGTTTTATTGGAAACCTAAAGGTAGAACCCGGGTCAGCCCATATATCCAACAATGGGATGCCTGATGGCCTGAAAGAGGTGAAGGGGTACATTCTTTGGGTTGGGAATGTCAAGAGGAAGAGAGCTGGAGGAAATTCAGGATAGTTGTACGAGAAAAACAATGGGTTTCGATATTGAGTTATGAGGGGACTATGAGAGGCACCCTTATTTTTTGGATTCCTAGCCCCAACTTGGGGGTAACTTGATATGGAGAATTGGAAAAATGGGTCTATGGTTGTGTGGAACGTCCTTCCCGGGAAGCTGGTTTCAAAAACTCTCTTTTAAAGATAAGTGTTGATCTATCTTGTTGAGTTATTTATGAGTTCATGGTTGTGCATTTACTCTATGAATGAGAATGATTTTATATATTGTTATAGATGTTTTATCATTTCCATTCATGATTGTTTAGAATGTTGTAGTTGCATTTAATTATGGGTATTACAGTGTGGTTTTCAATATAAATAAGTCGTAGTTGATAATCTATATGAATATAGTTGGTGGAAGAAAAAACAATTTTGTGTATTTATGTGTAGTAATGTTCAATGTCTAACCTAGGGAACGTTACATATGTGCTCTTCATTTAAGTTATCCATTCAAAAAATCCTCAAAAAAAAACGCATTCAAGACATACAATAGAACATCAAACTCTGTATCCATATAGGATCATCAAATACTTTGGAATCTGCAAAAGGTGTTGAAGATAACTTGTCAATTGGCATGATACAAATGTCAACGAAGAATCATAAGTCAAGAATAATCATGAAGAAATTTGAAATCATAAAATCAAAAGGATAAACAAACCTCTATCAAAGTAAATCATCAATAAAGATCCAAAACCACAACTCTCTCAAGGTATGTAAATAATTAACATTGGGATAAAGCAGTAGAGGATTAGGCATTAGAGTTCAAATTTTAGATAGTGGGGGGGGGTTCCTTTTTATTTTACAAGAGAAAGGAAAGGGGATTTTTTGTTGGAAGATTGGTTGTTGTCATTGATGTCAACCCTAGTCATGGGTTTTGGACCGCAAGAT